>SJYX01019223.1:0-17597 GCA_006410675.1 Oreotragus oreotragus | reverse complement strand
CTTCTTCACAGTCCAACTCTCACATCCATACATGACTACTGGAAAAACCATAGTCTTGACTAGATGGACCTTAGTCGGCAAAGTAATGTTTCTGCTTTTCAATATACTATCTAGGTTGGTCATAACTTTTCTTCCAAGGAGTAAGCGTCTTTTAATTTCATGGCTGCAGTCATCATCTGCAGTGATTTTGGAGCCCCAAAAAATAAAGTCTGCCACTGTTTCCACTGTTTCCCCATCTATTTCCTGAAGTGATGGGACCAGATGCCATGATCTTCATTTTCTGAATGTTGAATTTTTAATCCAGAATGGCTCAAGAGATGTTTCAACAGCACTATACGGATATAGGCTGAATAAATGAGTTCAGTGAACTGAGCTTTCTGTCTTCATCTATATTGACAGAACTAATCATAGCAAACATAAGAATGCTTTAAATATGAAGTCAAATTCAAAATGAAATTTAGTTTACTGATAGTGGACAGGAAAGCCTGACATGTTGCAGTTCATGAGGTTGCAGAGTCGGACATAACTTAGTGACTGAACAACAACAATGTCAGAAGGTTCTAATGCCAATTAAAAAAATGCATTTATCATTATTATTTGGGTAAAAGTCTGAAGTGATGGGACCAGATGCCATGATCTTCATTTTCTGAATGTTGAATTTTTAATCCAGAGTGGCTCAAGAGATGTTTCAACAGCACTATACGGATATAGGCTGAATAAATGAGTTCAGTAAACTGAGCTTTCTGTCTTCATCTATATTGACAGAACTAATCATAGCAAATATAAGAATGCTTTAAATATGAAGTCAAATTCAAAATGAAATTTAGCTTACTGATAGTGGACAGGAAAGCCTGACATGTTGCAGTTCATGAGGTTGCAGAGTCGGACATAACTTAGTGACTGAACAACAACAATGTCAGAAGGTTCTAATGCCAATTAAAAAAATGCAATTATCATTATTATTTGGGTAAAAGTGCCCTTTGATTGCAAGCTTTTTATCTGGATTCCTTCTATCCATGCCTTGTAACAGCAAGGTTATTCTTTTTTTCTTATTGTTATTTAGTCACTAAGACATGTCTGACTCTGGAATCCCATGGACTATAACCCACCATGGGTTTTTCTGTCCATGGGATTTCCCAGGAAAGAATATTGGAGTGGGTTGCCATTTCCTTCTCCAGAGGATCTTTCCAACCCAGGGACTGAACCCAGATCTCCTGCATTGGTAGGTGGATTCTTTACCACTGAGCCACCCAGGGAAGCAAGATTATCCCTTAGTTGGGCTTCTCTGGTAGATCAGCTAAGACAGAATTCACATGCAGTGTGGGAGACCCAGGTTCAATCCCTGGGTTGGGAAGAGTCCCTGGAGAAGGGACCAGTTACCCACTCCAGTATTCTGGACTGGAGAATTCCATGGACTGTATAGTCTATGGGGTCGCAAAGAGTCAGACACAGCTGAGCGACTTTCACTTCACTTCACTTCAACACTATGATACGGGTTTATCTCTAACTTCATATTTTCTGACATTTCCCCCAGAATTCAACTACATTCTCTTTGCTTATTACAATCCTGTTACTAGAAATAACACTTGGGTGTAAGGAGAAAGGGGAAGTTTAATGTCTTACCACTATGCTGAGACAATATTTGCTTTGAGATAAATCATGAGAAACAGATGTCTGAAGTTACAATGCTGGTCATAAGGACTATTGAGAAAAGAAGGGCATGTTTGTTATATATGACATTGGCTATTTATGTTTTTGGCAGCATAATAATTGTAGAAAAGGCACTAGACAAGGGATCAAAGCTTATAGTTGGGTTACTAACTAGATTTGCCAAATTAGAAAAATCACTAGAAAGACTTTGGGATTTTGTTTATTTAACTTTTATATTATTAGAGTTTTCATACAAAATTTGTCTAGTTATTAGCCCCATTAAATATTTACAAAGTTAAAACCAGAAAACCTCATAACATGGAAAAATAGTGATTAGATTGTTGATATTTAGATTTCTTTCAAAGCAATTTTTCTTATATAAATATTTAGTGATTTAATGACATTGCAGTTTCCTTGGGCTGCATTTAACATTCGTTCCATTGTGATCCATCTAAAAAATTTCAGGGGCTGATATTTTGTTGACTTACGTATCCATTTGATTAGGTTTTTTTCTTAAAAAGTCTAATATATATCTTAAAAAGGTATCAATATATATGTATGATCTTAGACATATGTGTCTTTTAAGCCTGTGGATATTATCAGATACATTAACTAAATAACAGGATATACCTAAACAACTTTCAATAACAGAATGATTTGTGTGTCCTGATTTATTATAATGTTTATCTAATTCTTAGCTTATGGATAAGAAATGTTTTAGAATTTCTTTGCATTTTCCTTTGAATCAAAGCAACCAAAGTTAGACTTAATTGGGTATTTGAGTGCATTAGGCATAAATGATTTCTGAGGAAGCATTAAATACATTATTCAAAGTTCACTGGATTTCTGTTTTCAACCTGGTAGCAATAACTGGAATGGAAATTATTCTTCCATGTAAAACAACTGAAAAACTGAGCAAAATACATGAAAAAGCTATTTGCAGACATTGGTCATCAAGTAATGCAAGACTGGAATCACTGAAAGAAGGGGAATGAATGAAGGGAGTTTTATACTTAATGGCTAAAGGCAATTTGTGATCTGTAGCTGAGAGGATATGGAAGGTGCTACAGCTGGAGAATAACTATGCTCCTCACAGAAAGTGCTGTCTTGAAAAGATGTGTGAGTGGCACACCTCCATGGCTAGCATAGTCCATAACTTGTGCAGCTTAATTCCACTTTTCAATGGAGCAGATATTCATGGCTCTTTCTTCTTGAGGGAAAATTTAGAAGAGTGAGAGAACTTAGAAGCCTTATTGAACTAACTGTGGATACAGTCATTGCAGTTAGTTTTGGACCTGATACTAGTTTTCCTTCCACTAGCATCTGATTCTATCTTCCTCATCTTGCGCTTTTACCTTTGTATGTCTTGTTAACTTACCTAGTGGTGTGATCCAAACTGTCATTTCTGAAGCATCTGAGCCCTTTGAAGCCATACATTTAAAAACATATGTTACTTATTTATTTACTTTTGTTTTTTACCGCGCTGGGTCTTCATTGCTTTGCACGGGCTTTCTCTAATTGCAGCAAGTGGGGGTTACTCTTTGCTGTGGTGCATGAGTTTCTCATTGCAGTGGCTTCTCTTGTTGCAGAGTGTAGGCCCTTGTCATGTGGGCTGCAGTAGGTGCAGCGTGCAGGATCTCGGCTGCAGGGGCTTCAGTAGTTGCTGCTCACGGGCTCTATAGAGTGTGCGCTCAGGAGCTGTGGTGCATGTGGAGTCTTCCAGGACCAGGGATGGAACTTGGCAGGCACATTCTTATCCACTGTGCCACAAGGAAAGTCTGAAGCCATACATTTTTTAGGCTCGTGTTCATTCACAGTTATAATTGAGATAGGAAGTCAGAAGAGAATCCCAACTGGAGCACCTGAATTATATTCTCCCACTTTGATAAGAGCAGTCCTATAACCTCTGATCATAGGTATATTATCCCTGTCTAGATTCTGACTCCTCACTTACTGGTTTCCAGACAGCCTTACTTTATAGTTCAAAAAGACCCTCACTATATCTTCTAGCAAGAGTGCACCTCACTTTGGGATTAGGACCTCTAATCCACAGAACCTAAAGTTTTATGGATGAGGAGCACAAATTTCCCCAGTGAGTCACTGGAATGATGGGGATTGAGACTACTTACCTATATAAAACTCCTACCCTTATAATTATAGTGAAGTGAAGTCGGTCAGTCGTGTCCGACTCTAATTATAGACAGGAGCTAAATGCAGGACTCTGATGCAATTCTAGGGAGCAAAGTAGAGNCATTGTGATCCATCTAAAAAATTTCAGGGGCTGATATTTTGTTGACTTACGTATCCATTTGATTAGGTTTTTTTCTTAAAAAGTCTAATATATATCTTAAAAAGGTATCAATATATATGTATGATCTTAGACATATGTGTCTTTTAAGCCTGTGGATATTATCAGATACATTAACTAAATAACAGGATATACCTAAACAACTTTCAATAACAGAATGATTTGTGTGTCCTAATTAATTATAATGTTTATCTAATTCTTAGCTTATGGATAAGAAATGTTTTAGAATTTCTTTGCATTTTCCTTTGAATCAAAGCAACCAAAGTTAGACTTAATTGGGTATTTGAGTGCATTAGGCATAAATGATTTCTGAGGAAGCATTAAATACATTATTCAAAGTTCACTGGATTTCTGTTTTCAACCTGGTAGCAATAACTGGAATGGAAATTATTCTTCCATGTAAAACAACTGAAAAACTGAGCAAAATACATGAAAAAGCTATTTGCAGACATTGGTCATCAAGTAATGCAAGACTGGAATCACTGAAAGAAGGGGAATGAATGAAGGGAGTTTTATACTTAATGGCTAAAGGCAATTTGTGATCTGTAGCTGAGAGGATATGGAAGGTGCTACAGCTGGAGAATAACTATGCTCCTCACAGAAAGTGCTGTCTTGAAAAGATGTGTGAGTGGCACACCTCCATGGCTAGCATAGTCCATAACTTGTGCAGCTTAATTCCACTTTTCAATGGAGCAGATATTCATGGCTCTTTCTTCTTGAGGGAAAATTTAGAAGAGTGAGAGAACTTAGAAGCCTTATTGAACTAACTGTGGATACAGTCATTGCAGTTAGTTTTGGACCTGATACTAGTTTTCCTTCCACTAGCATCTGATTCTATCTTCCTCATCTTGCGCTTTTACCTTTGTATGTCTTGTTAACTTACCTAGTGGTGTGATCCAAACTGTCATTTCTGAAGCATCTGAGCCCTTTGAAGCCATACATTTAAAAACATATGTTACTTATTTATTTACTTTTGTTTTTTACCGCACTGGGTCTTCATTGCTTTGCACGGGCTTTCTCTAATTGCAGCAAGTGGGGGTTACTCTTTGCTGTGGTGCATGAGTTTCTCATTGCAGTGGCTTCTCTTGTTGCAGAGTGTAGGCCCTAGTCATGTGGGCTGCAGTAGGTGCAGCGTGCAGGATCTCGGCTGCAGGGGCTTCAGTAGTTGCTGCTCACGGGCTCTATAGAGTGTGCGCTCAGGAGCTGTGGTGCATGTGGAGTCTTCCAGGACCAGGGATGGAACTTGGCAGGCACATTCTTATCCACTGTGCCACAAGGAAAGTCTGAAGCCATACATTTTTTAGGCTCGTGTTCATTCACAGTTATAATTGAGATAGGAAGTCAGAAGAGAATCCCAACTGGAGCACCTGAATTATATTCTCCCACTTTGATAAGAGCAGTCCTATAACCTCTGATCATAGGTATATTATCCCTGTCTAGATTCTGACTCCTCACTTACTGGTTTCCAGACAGCCTTACTTTATAGTTCAAAAAGACCCTCACTATATCTTCTAGCAAGAGTGCACCTCACTTTGGGATTAGGACCTCTAATCCACAGAACCTAAAGTTTTATGGATGAGGAGCACAAATTTCCCCAGTGAGTCACTGGAATGATGGGGATTGAGACTACTTACCTATATAAAACTCCTACCCTTATAATTATAGTGAAGTGAAGTCGGTCAGTCGTGTCCGACTCTAATTATAGACAGGAGCTAAATGCAGGACTCTGATGCAATTCTAGGGAGCAAAGTAGAGTCTGGGCTGTCTGCTCAGGCAGTTAGCTCCTCTACTACTGCTTACAGTCACTCTCACATGTACACTTGACCTTAGAATGATATGATTTGAACTGCACAGGTCTGCTGCTGCTGCCGCTAAGTCGCTTCAGTCGTGTCCGACTCTGTGCAACCCCAGAGATGGAAGCTCACCAGGCTCCCCCATCCCTGGGATTCTCCAGGCAAGAACACTGGAGTGGGTTGCCATTTCCTTCTCCAACGCATGAAAGTGAAAAGTGAAAGTGAAGTCGCTCAGTTGTGTCCGACTCTCAGCGACCCCATGGACTGCAGCTTACCAGGCTCCTCCATCCATGGGATTTTCCAGGCAAGATTCCTGGGGTGGGGTGCCATTGCCTTCCAGATATTTTTCAGTAAATATACTGTTTTCCTTATTCATGAGTTTTGCTTTAAGTGACCCTGAATTTTGGTAATCATGTGGCTAAACTGAACTGATGTGGCTAAAACAGCCTTACTACCCAAGGCAATCTATAGGTTCAATACAAATTCCTATAGAGCAAATCAAAGACACCTTTCACAGATCTAGAATAAGTTTAAAACTGTTATGGAAACACAAAAGACCCAGAATGGCCAAAACAATCTTGAGAAGGAAGAACAGAGCAAGAGAAATCACCCTCCCTGGCCTCAGACTGTATTAGAAAGCTACAGTAATCAACACAGTGTGGTACTGGTAAAAAAAAAAAAAAAAGAAAGAAAGAAAAAAACAAAAACAAAAACCAGACACATAGCAGCACTATTCACTGTAGCCAAGACAGAAGCAACCTAAGTATCCATCAACAGATGAATGCATAAAAAAGTAGTGGTATATATACACAATGGGATACTGCTGCTGCTGCTAAGTTACTTCAGTCGTGGCCGACTCTGCAACCCCATAGATGGCAGCCCACCAGGCTCCCCCATCCCTGGGATTCTCCAGGCAAGAACACTGGAGTGGGTTGCCACTTCCTTCTCCAGTGCATAAAAGTGAAAAGTGAAAGTGAAGTCGCTCAGTCATGTTCGACTCCTAGCAACCCCATGGACTGCAGCCTACAAGTCTCCTCCATCCATGGGATTTTCCAGGCAAGAGTACTGGAGTGGACTTGGTCATAAAAAATAAAACTTTGCTATTTGCAAGAGCACGGGTGAACTTGGAGAGTGAAATCAGACAGAGAAAGACAAATACAAATACTGTATGGTATCACTTATATGTAGAGTCTAAAAAGTAAAATGAATGAATATAACAAAACAGAAACAGACTCACAGATATAGAGAACAAATTAGAGGTACCATTAGAAAGACTGTAGGGGGATGGGCAATGTATAAGGGATTAAGCCTATAGGTTTACAGAGAGGTGCAAACTACTATCTACTATATATAACATAAATAGGTTATAAGGATATATCATACAGCATAGGGAATATAGACTGTATAGTCAATAAAAAATTTGCATCACTGTGTTATATACCTAAAACTAATTTAACATTGTAAAACGTACTTCAATTAAAAAAATCCAATCAACCATAAATATATATGCCAGTTTCTGGACTATATTGTCCAGAATAGACAGGTGACTCCATTGTTACCTTGCCATCTGTCTGCCAATATCATATTATCTTAATAATTAAAGCTTTCTAATTTTTCACAAAATTTCAGACCTATGAGCAAATTCTTTTTAAATGAAGAAATGTGTATAAAATTTGGAAACCCTAAGTATCTGTCAGCTTACTTCTATTGTGACCTAGTACCTGAAGTGACCCATTGTATTTGAATTCCTAAATTCACTTGTTTTCCTTCATAGTGATGCTCTGTTCAAGTACACATTTATGCTTTGGTTTACTCTATATTTTCTCCTAGAATTCTATTCTCTAGTTTTGTTCCAATAAAGATCAATGATGCTCTTTAATACTTTTTGCTAATACTTTCCAAGTGTTCAGCAGAGTAGGCATGCAATAAACACTTGCAAATGACTTTCTTACAACTGCATTCAGAAGTCTTTTAGTCATTTTTTGGATGACTCTTTTTTTAGGAGCAATTTCCCCCCCTGGAATATCTGGTAAATTAGAAAAGCTATGTCACCAACTGTAATATAAGCCCACTTATTACTGCAGAATGTAAAGATATTTTTGTTTTGTACGGATATAATGGTGGGTATTATGTGGTATCATTCTTTCCAAATGACAATTTCAGTAAGAGTACTATTGAGTTTAATTAATGTATAAATTATCTGGTCTTCTCAGAAGCACATTTGAGATGATAGTTATCCTAAGCTTGAAAAATATATACTCTATTTCAAGATGACAGTGTTAATGTATTTGGTTGCACTCTAGTGGTTTCCTAAGGGCTGAGAACATGTTGAACATTTTAAACATTTTAACATCCTAACCTGTGAACAAATAAAAAACGTTCAATTCCCTAGTGAGACATTTTGTTTGTGATGGTTCATGAACCTCTGTTTTCTCCTCGAGGCCAAAAGCATTTAAGTGGCTATTGTTATATAATGTATAATATGAGGAAATTACTAGATAAGGAGATTCAAAGTAATTATTCATTCAATCATTGCACACTCACACAATTTCACACTCTGCTTGGTGTTGAAAGTACATACATTGAACTTGCTTTCTGGGAGCTAACAACTTGTAACAGATGAGAGACATTTCATTAATAAGATAAAAACTAAGGATTTAAATCATGTGGGACTGATACCAGGCCAGAATACTGGAGTGGGTAGCCTTTCTCTTCTCCAGGGGATCTTCCCAGCCCAGGGATTGAACCCAGGTCTCGCGCATTGCAGGCAGATTCTTTACCAGCTGAGTAAAATCCGGGAGTTGGTGATGGACAGTGAGGCCTAGCATCCCGCAGTCCATGGGGTCGCAAACAGTTGGACACGACTGAGTGACTGAACTGAACTGAATTGACTGATATAAAAATTCCATAGAGGTTGTGATTATTTCTAGCTTTATTTATCACTGAAGACTTAATGACTGGCTCCTGGAAACTGGCTAAAATGTTCATAAGTGTAGACAAAAAGAATAACTTCTCTCAGAGCTTGGACTGCACAAAGGCATGACCTGGTAAACAGACACATCAGTGGTATTTAGAAAGTGAAAGTGAAGTCCCTCAGTCAGTCCTGTATGACTCTGTGACCCCATGGACTGTAGCCTACCAGGTTCCTCCATCCATGGGATTTTCCAAGCAAAAGTGCTGGAGTGGGTTGCCATTTCCTTCTCTAGGAGATCTTCCCGATGGTCTCCCACATTGTAGGCAGATGCTTTACCATCTGAGCCACCAGCGAAGTCTCTCAATGGTATTTAACTGGTACAAATTATAGTAGCAAACACAACTGTTGTGTCAAATAAAGATAGTGGCAGCAGAAATAGAAATGAGGGACTGAGTTAGAATCCACAATTAGAATTTACAATGTAATGGGTAAGACTGTTGACAGAGAAGGTAGAGTTAAAATTAAAAAATCAATCTTGAGTATCTGGGAGTGTGGTTGTACTATCAATTAAAAAACATAATCAGGGAACATATAGTGGAATTAAGATGAATCCAAATATACCAAATACCAAGAGGGAGAATATCTCAGAGACCGGAGTAAAGGAAAAGTGAAATTCTGACAGCTCAAAGAGGAGGAAATGCGATGGAGTTTAGATCAGATGAATTCAGTCTTACGGGTAAGATTACGGCAAGATCATCTGACAGTGGGTGGAGAACAAAAAAGTTTAACTTTGAATCAATATTACTGATTTTTTCATTTGTCCCAGGCCCCAGTATAGCTTGACATGGCACTTTTACTCATTCGGTCTGTATTTAAATTTTGATATTTTGTTCCTCATGGAATTTTGATTTTTAAAAATAATGCATTAAAATATTATTTATCTTGACTATTAAGTTTTTGGCACCTCCTTATATTTGCATCTGAGGTACTGCCCTTACCCAGTCTGGATAAAAAGTATAAATTAAGTATTGAAAAACTGCATAGAATTTCATGCATAATACAGTAGCATTTCATAATGAATACAAGTTTAAAATGAACTAAGAGAATAATGGTGAGTAAACTTTACCATCTGAATCATTTAGAAGTGTCCAGTCCAGAGGTGTAGGGTGTATTCCTGTTGCTGTACAACTGATTTCCAGAGCTTTTCTTTCTCCTCTTCCAAACTGAAACTCTATACCCATTGAACAACGACTCTCCATTTCCTCTCTCTTAATCTCTGGTAACTACCATTTTATTTTTTGTTTCTATGAATTTGAGTACTTTAGATACCTAATATAAGTAGAATCATACAAGATTTCTTTTTGTCATTGATTTATTTCACTTAGCATAATGCCCTTAAGTTCATTTATGTTGTAGCATGTGGAAAGCTTTTTATTCCTTTTAATATTAAATAATACTCCACCATAGATATATACTACATTTTAAAAATTCATTTTGTAGTGGACGTTTGGGTTGCTTGCACTTCTTGGCTATCATGAATAATGCTATGAGCATGCTGCTATCTTTTTCAGACTCTGCTTTCCATTCTTTTGGCTATATATATAGAAGTGGGACTGTTGGATCATATGGCAGTTTTGATTTTTGAGGAACTTCTATACTGTTTCCATGGAAGCTTCACCATTTTACAGTCCCACTAAAAGTTCACAAGTGTTCCAAATTCTCCATGTCCTTACCATCAGAGTTTCTTATTTTCTGTTTTGATAGTAGTCATCCTAATGGGTATCTGGTGACATCTCATTGTTCTCATATGCATTTCTCTGCTTACGAGTGATGTTGAGCACCTTTTCATGTGCTTGTTTGCCTTTTGTATATCATATATGGAGAAATGTTTATTCAAGTCCTTGGCCCACTTTTTACTCAATTTATTTTTGTTATTGTTGAAGCTGTAGTTCTTTTATATTCTGGATATTAACACCTTATGAGATATATAATTTGCAAATATCTTCTCCCACTCCATATATTGCCTTTCACTCTATTGATTGTGTCCTCTGATGCACAGAAAAACAGTTTGATGTATTCTGATTTATCTATTTTTTGCTTTAGTCTCCTGTGCTTTCACAGTCATATTCAAGAAACTGCCATATCCAGTGTTGTGAAGCTTTTATCTTTTCTTCTAGGAGTTTTATGTTTTGGGGTCTTTTATTTCAGTCTTTAATCCATTTTGAGATAATTTTGTACATATTCTAAAATAAGAGTCCAACCTCATCCTTTGGCATGTGGATATACAGTTTTCCCAGCAACATTTGTTGAGGAGACACTCTTTTTCCCATTTAATGATCTTGGCACATTATCCAGAGATCAATTGACATAAGGATTTATTTTCTTGGCTCTCTATTCTATTCCATTAGTCTGTATGTCTGTTTTTATGCCAGTCTCACACTATTTTGTAACTGTAGTCTTGTAATACATTTTGAAACCAAGAAATGTGAGACCTCTAACTTTGTTCTTTTTAGAGCTTATTTTGGCTATTCATGGCTGCTTAAAATTCCATATGAATTTTAGAATGGATTTTTCTATTTCTGCAAAAAATGCCATTGGGATTTTAATAGGGATAGATCACTCTGGGTATAATGGCATTTTAACTATACTAAGTCATCCAACCAATGATCACAGGACGACTGTTCAATTATTTTTGTCTTCAACTTTTTTTGTCAATGAATGTACAAGTCTTTCAGCTCCTTGGTTAGATTTATTCATAAGTATTTCATTCTTTTTAATGATACTGTAAATGGTATTGTTTTCTTAATTTCCTTTTTGGTCTGTTTGTTACTACTGTAATAGAAACTCTACTGATCATTGTGTTTATTTTTTATCCTTTAATTTTGCTAAATTCATTTATTATTGTAGCAGAGCTTTTTTAAAGTTTATAGTTTGGCTCAAGGGATGACAAGAATAGTCCTGTTGAATTCTGCACTGTTGAGAATACACATGAAGAATTATATCCAGTTATGCTTCCAATTTAAGAGGGACTCTGGGAAACTAAATGATGTCTTGGAATGTTAGGATTAGATTATTTTCCTTTATTAAAAGGCAGCCTTTTTTGATAGACAAAGGAGATTTAACATCTGTTTTATAGATAACCGGTGTCAGGCCACTAAGTGGATGTTTACTTAAGCTTCTACTTAAGGAATTTTTTTCATTATAAGAATTGCCAGAGAATGCAATGACCTGAGTGGAAAAACTAGCAAGCGTCTAACTCCTATAAGCTTTCAAACAGTGGTCATAAAACCATATAATATTAGAATATCATGAATATATTAATTTTTATCAATTATAATGGATACAAACATATCAGTGTAAATTAGGTATCTGTGTAATATACTATCACTATATGAAAATTAGTGTTTAAATAAGAATATGAAAATTCTTAATCTCTTAATAACTGAAGTCTATAATGTAAAGTTTTATTTCTTTTCAGACTGATTAGAGAACAGATTTTATTTTATTATTATATAATTTTCAAAGATAAAGTATTAGTCATGCAGCTGTGTCTGATTCTTTGTGACCCCATGGACTGTAGCCCACCAGGCTCCCCTGTCCATGGGGTTTCCCAGGCAAGAATACTGGAGTGGGTTGCCATTTCCCTCTCCAGGAGATCTTTCCTGCCCAGGGATCTAACCCAGGTCTTCTGCATTGCAGGAGGATTCTTAGACTTTCAAATTGTCAGCTAAAGTTAACATGTTCATTTGGGTAGTAATCTGTTCTGAATATGGCAAAACCACATGTTTAAAAGTCAAAGACAAAAGGAAATAGCACTTGGCAATTGTTGTGTGATATCACTCTGACAACAGACTCTGGGTTTATTACAATCACAGTTCGGAGTTATTTAGCTTACAAAATACAAATGTTCCTTTCTGTATGGCAGATGAATAATGATGTATAATGAAACGCTGAGCCATTACAATGTTTTCATTCCTTCCACTATTTCTGGTTAAAATAATATGTTATGGTTTACTGATTATGCCTGAAGAGTATTTACTCTTTCATCTAACTTCACCCTCTGTTCCTTGGCATCATGGCAACAACTATGCTGCAGTTTTAGTTGATGATTTTAAATATATGCTAGTGAGGGGAATTTTGGGATAAATGAGGAAATCTCTGTTCCACCTTGGTAAATGGACTGTGCCCAGCGAGTGTATAATTAGTAAAAGGGACATAGCTCATCAAGAAGCTAAGTTTGTATCACAAGTTTAATAGTTCCCAAGGGAAAAAATCTACATACTCCTTTCTGTCAAAGAATAGTATCTGCTTTCTTGATATTTAGACATTTCAGTGGTGGCTGCCCCAGTTACCAGATTTTATTCGAAATGCCTTTTTTCCTGTTTCTTTTCTACTTCCCCATTGAGTTTCAGGCTTACAGCAGCCTGCTGAAATGCTGAGAATGGGTTCCACTGGTCACAAAGTCCACATTGTCTCCTGTGATCATTTTGTGTCCTCTGACCCAGGGGCACAATGGGATCCTGGGCCACAAGATAGCTTACCTGTGAAAACCACTCCCTTGAAAAGACATCCTCCCTAGCCATGTATTTCTGTCAACTTGAGAGCTTCACAAGCCTCGCAAGAATCCTCAACTACATCTACACTGAGAAATCTGAGGACAATAACTCTGCCATATTCTTCTCACAACACTGCTTCTGGATGTTTTTATAGTTCAGGTCTTCATTTTGTTGTGATTACACCTTTTCCCCCACTGATTTACTTGTGTTTCTGTTTTCTTCTGCNGCTCCTCCATCCATGGGATTTTCCAGGCAAGAGTACTGGAGTGGACTTGGTCATAAAAAATAAAACTTTGCTATTTGCAAGAGCACGGGTGAACTTGGAGAGTGAAATCAGACAGAGAAAGACAAATACAAATACTGTATGGTATCACTTATATGTAGAGTCTAAAAAGTAAAATGAATGAATATAACAAAACAGAAACAGACTCACAGATATAGAGAACAAATTAGAGGTACCATTAGAAAGACTGTAGGGGGATGGGCAATGTATAAGGGATTAAGCCAATAGGTTTACAGAGAGGTGCAAACTACTATCTACTATATATAACATAAATAGGTTATAAGGATATATCATACAGCATAGGGAATATAGACTGTATAGTCAATAAAAAATTTGCATCACTGTGTTATATACCTAAAACTAATTTAACATTGTAAAACGTACTTCAATTAAAAAAATCCAATCAACCATAAATATATATGCCAGTTTCTGGACTATATTGTCCAGAATAGACAGGTGACTCCATTGTTACCTTGCCATCTGTCTGCCAATATCATATTATCTTAATAATTAAAGCTTTCTAATTTTTCACAAAATTTCAGACCTATGAGCAAATTCTTTTTAAATGAAGAAATGTGTATAAAATTTGGAAATCCTAAGTATCTGTCAGCTTACTTCTATTGTGACCTAGTACCTGGAGTGACCCATTGTATTTGAATTCCTAAATTCACTTGTTTTCCTTCATAGTGATGCTCTGTTCAAGTACACATTTATGCTTTGGTTTACTCTATATTTTCTCCTAGAATTCTATTCTCTAGTTTTGTTCCAATAAAGATCAATGATGCTCTTTAATACTTTTTGCTAATACTTTCCAAGTGTTCAGCAGAGTAGGCATGCAATAAACACTTGCAAATGACTTTCTTACAACTGCATTCAGAAGTCTTTTAGTCATTTTTTGGATGACTCTTTTTTTAGGAGCAATTTCCCCCCCTGGAATATCTGGTAAATTAGAAAAGCTATGTCACCAACTGTAATATAAGCCCACTTATTACTGCAGAATGTAAAGATATTTTTGTTTTGTACGGATATAATGGTGGGTATTATGTGGTATCATTCTTTCCAAATGACAATTTCAGTAAGAGTACTATTGAGTTTAATTAATGTATAAATTATCTGGTCTTCTCAGAAGCACATTTGAGATGATAGTTATCCTAAGCTTGAAAAATATATACTCTATTTCAAGATGACAGTGTTAATGTATTTGGTTGCACTCTAGTGGTTTCCTAAGGGCTGAGAACATGTTGAACATTTTAAACATTTTAACATCCTAACCTGTGAACAAATAAAAAACGTTCAATTCCCTAGTGAGACATTTTGTTTGTGATGGTTCATGAACCTCTGTTTTCTCCTCGAGGCCAAAAGCATTTAAGTGGCTATTGTTATATAATGTATAATATGAGGAAATTACTAGATAAGGAGATTCAAAGTAATTATTCATTCAATCATTGCACACTCACACAATTTCACACTCTGCTTGGTGTTGAAAGTACATACATTGAACTTGCTTTCTGGGAGCTAACAACTTGTAACAGATGAGAGACATTTCATTAATAAGATAAAAACTAAGGATTTAAATCATGTGGGACTGATACCAGGCCAGAATACTGGAGTGGGTAGCTTTTCTCTTCTCCAGGGGATCTTCCCAGCCCAGGGATTGAACCCAGGTCTCGCGCATTGCAGGCAGATTCTTTACCAGCTGAGTAAAATCCGGGAGTTGGTGATGGACAGTGAGGCCTAGCATCCCGCAGTCCATGGGGTCGCAAACAGTTGGACACGACTGAGTGACTGAACTGAACTGAATTGACTGATATAAAAATTCCATAGAGGTTGTGATTATTTCTAGCTTTATTTATCACTGAAGACTTAATGACTGGCTCCTGGAAACTGGCTAAAATGTTCATAAGTGTAGACAAAAAGAATAACTTCTCTCAGAGCTTGGACTGCACAAAGGCATGACCTGGTAAACAGACACATCAGTGGTATTTAGAAAGTGAAAGTGAAGTCCCTCAGTCAGTCCTGTATGACTCTGTGACCCCATGGACTGTAGCCTACCAGGTTCCTCCATCCATGGGATTTTCCAAGCAAAAGTGCTGGAGTGGGTTGCCATTTCCTTCTCTAGGAGATCTTCCCGATGGTCTCCCACATTGTAGGCAGATGCTTTACCATCTGAGCCACCAGCGAAGTCTCTCAATGGTATTTAACTGGTACAAATTATAGTAGCAAACACAACTGTTGTGTCAAATAAAGATAGTGGCAGCAGAAATAGAAATGAGGGACTGAGTTAGAATCCACAATTAGAATTTACAATGTAATGGGTAAGACTGTTGACAGAGAAGGTAGAGTTAAAATTAAAAAATCAATCTTGAGTATCTGGGAGTGTGGTTGTACTATCAATTAAAAAACATAATCAGGGAACATATAGTGGAATTAAGATGAATCCAAATATACCAAATACCAAGAGGGAGAATATCTCAGAGACCGGAGTAAAGGAAAAGTGAAATTCTGACAGCTCAAAGAGGAGGAAATGCGATGGAGTTTAGATCAGATGAATTCAGTCTTACGGGTAAGATTACGGCAAGATCATCTGACAGTGGGTGGAGAACAAAAAAGTTTAACTTTGAATCAATATTACTGATTTTTTCATTTGTCCCAGGCCCCAGTATAGCTTGACATGGCACTTTTACTCATTCGGTCTGTATTTAAATTTTGATATTTTGTTCCTCATGGAATTTTGATTTTTAAAAATAATGCATTAAAATATTATTTATCTTGACTATTAAGTTTTTGGCACCTCCTTNTGAATCAATATTACTGATTTTTTCATTTGTCCCAGGCCCCAGTATAGCTTGACATGGCACTTTTACTCATTCGGTCTGTATTTAAATTTTGATATTTTGTTCCTCATGGAATTTTGATTTTTAAAAATAATGCATTAAAATATTATTTATCTTGACTATTAAGTTTTTGGCACCTCCTTTTATTTGCATCTGAGGTACTGCCCTTACCCAGTCTGGATAAAAAGTATAAATTAAGTATTGGAAAACTGCATAGAGTTTCATGCATTATAGAGTAGCATTTCATAATGAATACAAGTTTGAAATGAACTAAGAGAATAATGGTGAGTAAACTTTACCATCTGAATCATTTAGAAGTGTCCAGTTCAGAGGTGTAGGGTGTATTCCTGTTGCTGTACAACCAATTTCCAGAGCTTTTCTTCTCTTCCAAACTGAAACTCTATACCCATTGAACAATGACTCTCCATTTCCTCTCTCTTAACCTCTGGTAACTACCATTTTATTTTTTGTTTCTATGAATTTGAGATACCTAATATAAGTAGAATCATAAAAGATTTCTTTTTGTCATTGATTTATTTCACTTAGCATAATGCCCTTAAGTTCATTTATGTTGTAGCATGTGGAAAGCTTTTTATTCCTTTNTCTCTTAACCTCTGGTAACTACCATTTTATTTTTTGTTTCTATGAATTTGAGATACCTAATATAAGTAGAATCATAAAAGATTTCTTTTTGTCATTGATTTATTTCACTTAGCATAATGCCCTTAAGTTCATTTATGTTGTAGCATGTGGAAAGCTTTTTATTCCTTTTAATATTAAATAATACTCCACCATAGATATATACTACATTTTAAAAATTCATTTTGTAGTGGACGTTTGGGTTGCTTGCACTTCTTGGCTATCATGAATAATGCTATGAGCATGCTGCTATCTTTTTCAGACTCTGCTTTCCATTCTTTTGGCTATATATATAGAAGTGGGACTGTTGGATCATATGGCAGTTTTGATTTTTGAGGAACTTCTATACTGTTTCCATGGAAGCTTCACCATTTTACAGTCCCACTAAAAGTTCACAAGTGTTCCAAATTCTCCATGTCCTTACCATCAGAGTTTCTTATTTTCTGTTTTGATAGTAGTCATCCTAATGGGTATCTGGTGACATCTCATTGTTCTCATATGCATTTCTCTGCTTACGAGTGATGTTGAGCACCTTTTCATGTGCTTGTTTGCCTTTTGTATATCATATATGGAGAAATGTTTATTCAAGTCCTTGGCCCACTTTTTACTCAATTTATTTT
>SJYX01019222.1:0-10709 GCA_006410675.1 Oreotragus oreotragus | reverse complement strand
TGTGCTGTAGTTTGAGCATTCTTTGGCATTGCCTTTCTTTGGGATTGGAATGAAAACTGACCTTTTCCAGTCCTAGCAAACCACTAGCAGAGGAGGCCAGAGATAAATTATTTGCTTTTTTAAAGAAGAGAGACATAATAAACATGTTTGTATACTGGTACAACTAATCCAGTAAGAAGCGGAAATGTAGGAGAAGGGGAACAGTTGACATTATGTTAGCTTGAACAACTTTCTAGTAAGCTTTCTAGAAATCTGTGTTTATGTATTAAATATGTGTTTCTGTATTAGGTTGGCACTAAAAATCTATAGCTGTATATACACGTGTGTATACTTTTTTTTTAAATACAGAACTACTTTGAAAGAACATCTGAGGATCCATAGTGGAGAAAAGCCTCATCTCTGTAGTATCTGTGGACAAAGTTTTCGTCATGGAAGCTCATACAGGTAGGTCAAGCCATTTCCCCCTATATTAAGTAAGATAAAATTCTGTCTCCATTTTATACTCTCTTTTCTTAACATTGTTTTAGTTGTTTGATGAATTAAAACATGTCTTAACATTTGTGATGAAGCAAAGTTGTGCAGAAAAGTTTATAGACTTTTGCCTCTTCTTTATGCCTTTTAATGTTTTCTTAATTCTGTGGTATAGAATATGTTAATATATTTCTTCATCACTAAGAGTAATGCTGTACTAAGTTGTTTTTATTTAAATATTTCATTACTTTGAATCAAAATTCATGAAAACTCTGGTGTTCTAAAGTTGGTGTATTTTTTCAGTCCTAATTGTCAAAGAATGTTTTTGTTACAAAAATATGACAAAATTGAAAACTAGAGGATTCTCAGTTTTAGAAAGTTTTCTGAAAATAAGTTGTAACTTAAGTGATTATTTTTACAGCTGAATGCTGACTACCTTTGCAATTCATGAAAAGTTGTTTTTAAATGAATAAACAATGGACGACTACTTATTGTGAAATATGTACACAATTTTAAATCTTATCAGTGTTCTTAGGATTTTAGTTTTTACACTATTACTTCCAGTTTTTAAGTTTAAACAGAATGGTGATTTTACTGATTTTAGTCATAACAGAATCAACACCTGTTTTGACACCTTGAATGGAAAGGCTATTCATTTCACTAGGATATATACAGATGGAATATTGTGGGGATAAAAATAACTCAAGTTAAATGAATTCTAATAATCTGTTATTTATGATAACCTTTTATAATCTGTTTCTAGGTGATTATAAAATGAGCCACACTTTGTTTGGTTGGTGTGAAGGAAAGGAGTGAAGTGTGACTGTCAGAAAGTCGATTCCTTATCGGCTGTGCTAAGTTCTCAGTTGTCAGTGTGTAAGCGGTGTCAGTTGTCTAGAATAGGACTGATTCTTAGTGATTTGCTATCATCACGCGTCTGTCGCTTGTGCACTTACCTCGTTTGTCGATTCTGATTCCGTCCCATTCAGTCCTGCAACACCAGCTGACACCTCTAGACGTCCGGTAGGTTCCCAGAAGCAGGTTAGGAGCCTCATGTCAGGAAGGAATGTCATCCAGAGGTAGTGGAGTCTGTGCAGATGTCGAAGTGCTGCCCGGAAACAGCTGAGTGGGAGCCTTGGAGTCAGGTGTCAAGTGGGAAGGCCCCTAGAAGTCAGAAATGGAGCAGATAATGGTGGGTGAGCATGGCTGAGTAGCAGCCCAGCTTGCGTTATTGAAAGTTAATCGAGTTTTTCTCTTTCACCCATTGTCACCAGTGTCAGTGGGCTTCATTTATTTATTTTTCTTTATAGACTTCACTTACGAGTACATCATGATGATAAAAGATATGAGTGTGATGAATGTGGGAAAACCTTCATTCGTCATGATCACCTTACGAAGCACAAGAAGATACACTCAGGTAACGATTTTCCAGAGCACGTGAAAAGCCACACCATGACTGGCTGGCTCTATTTAAATAGCTGGTATATTTGGTCACCCCTTGGTAAACAATACTGATTTTAAAAGTTTTTTTAAAGAAAGCATCTTTTTAAGCTTTTTTAAGTATTTATTTTAAAAAGAGACATAATTTTGTGACATGCTTTTTTGGTCTCTGTAATTTTAATGATTTGGTTACCCTTTATGATCACAAACTGACTTTTAAAATTTGTTTCAATCAGATTCTCAGATTTGCATTTTGCATATTATGTGGGTATGTGAACTTATTACCATTGGCACTTTTTTGAATCAAGACGTCAAGATTATATTTCTCGTTTTAATTGGATTTGAAAGAAGCTAGCAACACTTAGATCCCTCAAGAGGATCATTGTAATTGGGGTGTTAAAGTTTATGTACTAGTGAAGTTTTGAAACCGTGTCTTTGGAAAAGCACCTTAATAATCCTGATCAGTTTCAGATCTTTATTCTGTGTTTATAATTTTTATATTCTGGGGATTTCTTTCATATTTTCCTCTCAGATTGATGTTCAGGAAGTGCTAAGAGAGCCACCTTTATGAGCACAATGATGGGAAAGAGCCATCTCTCTGAGCCCAGTAGAACAGGTGATTATTATTATTATTTTAACCATAATTTAAATGGACAGCGTGCAGCAGATGTAGCGTTTTCTTGAATGATCCCAGTGAGGCAGGCTGCAGTTGTTATCACCACTGTTAATAGGCGCTAAAGGTCTGATGACTTTTTCATTGGCACTGTGCATTTCCATTTTCAGGAGGACAATTCTAAATTTCTGATTCTAGAAGTCAAGTGGTTTGATGGCACACGGGTAATGAGACTGATTTTTAAATAGCAAGCCTTTGTAACTGAATATAGAGAATATAAAGAATAGAGGTGACAAATTGGACTCATCTGTAACTTTCCTTTATATTTGTATTTTGGCTCATTGCAAATGTAAGAAATCCCCACAGATGAAAAATCTTTAAAAGTAAAGTATAAAGATCTGAAAATGTTCAGGTCCTTTTTTATAAACAATAAGACAGTCTCATCTGGATTCATTGTATATTCATTTGAGGTGTTTGATATCCAGACTTACATATTCCTAAAAAAAAAAAAAATCCTGAGTTGTGAAGTCCTTTCATTATCTCACCCTGTTACACTGAAAGTCAAGATTTGAAGTCTGCAGCGAAAAGCTACCGATTCCTTCTCCAACTGGGAAGGAGGATTCACATTCCTAAAAATAAGTACAGAGTCACTGAAGAAAGATAAATTTGAGTATTAATATAAGGCACACAGCCCAGATAAAGGGTGGCTTTACCTTTCTGGTATCTATTTTCTACCACGGTGTCTTAACTGCTGGATAATTTGTTTCTGGGGATAAAAAAGATTGGCATGCCTATTATAACAAAAGTATTTGGGTCTTTAAGGTGAGAAGGCTCATCAGTGTGAAGAATGTGGAAAATGCTTTGGCCGTAGGGATCATCTCACTGTTCATTATAAAAGTGTACACCTTGGAGAGAAGGTGTGGCAAAAGTAAGTGAAAAGACAAAGTTTCTCATCATCATCACCTTGGATCCTTGGATAAAGCTAGGTTGGAGAAAAGTTGTCTCATAGTTCATTTAATTGAGGATGGGTTAATCAGTGACCTTTCTCCAGCTTATCTGGCTTCTCTGCAGATGTAAAGGAATTGAATGTAGCATAATTCTTCATACTTGATTTCAGTCGATTCAGACGCTGGGAGGTGGTAGACACTGAGGTCAGCATTCTCTGGGAATCCCTTTATATTTGGTTGCAGTAGCTCCTGGAGAGCTAAGTATAAATGAATGTACTGCCTACATTTTGTACTTAATATGACAGCAATTCTTGGAAAATGTCAGAATTTAGATCCCTTTAATGACGCTGATAAATGATACTTTATTGGAAGGAGGTATGTACTGTCTTTGAACATCAACTTTTTAGTACAATTTAGATATCCAGGCTTAATAATGAGACATGTATGAAGTTATAACTTATTTTCACTATTAAAACACTCAAATCTTTTTCTTTTCTTAGATATAAAGCAACCTTTCATCAATGTGATGTTTGTAAGAAAATTTTTAAAGGCAAATCAAGTCTGGAAATGCATTTTCGGACACATTCAGGTAAAACCTAATGGGTATTTTATATATATTTATTTATGTAGTATATATCTATCTATATATATATATAGTGTAACTATTCAGAAGTGATAAATGGATGTTTATACTTTGTTGTTCTTGGTGAAATTGGTTTTTTTCCTGCCAGTAAAATTTTTGCTTATTAAAATTGGTGTCATGAGTGGACATTAGTCTGATCATTCTGTTCCATATTATGTAAGCTTCAATACTTTTGAATATCTTTTTGTAGAATTTGGGGACAGTTTTTTCCATAGAGAATTTGTTTAACTTTCAGTTCTCATTTTCTCCTTTCCTGGTTGTTTATGGCTCCTCTATATCTGCATGGCTCTGTGAAGACATTTATTTTATTTCCTTATCTTTTAAAAGAGTAATTCAGATATGACCTTGCTGTTGCTTATCAAGTCAACCATTGCATGGCTTTCCTTTTTACATACTCATGTAGAGGTAGTTGTAGTGGAATGATTCACTTCAGCTGCTTTCTAGGACTTGAAAGTGAAAGTCACTCAGTCTTGTCCAGCTCTTTGCAGCCCCATGAACTCTACAGTCCATGGAACTCTCCAGGCCAGAATACTGGAGTGGGTAGCCTTTCCCTTCTCCAGGAGACCTTCCTGACCCAGGAATCGAACTGGGGTCTCTTGCATTGCAGGCGGATTCTTTACCAACGGAGCCATCAGGGAAGCCCTTTCTAGGACTTAAAATTTTCTAAGTCTTTCCTTTTCTTCCTTTGGCAAGTCTACATATTTTGAAACATAGATTGTTGGATTTTTTTCCTATATGTTGTCATAGTTATTGTTTTACTTCTCATGTAAATTAATAATTTTTAAAGCTTTCTTTCCTGCTTTTTGGGCTTATCACGTAGTCGGTACAGTATCTGCCTGCAATGTGGGAGACCTGGGTTCTGTTCCTGGGTCGGGAAGATTCCCTGGAGAAGGAAATGGCAACCCACTCTAGCATTCTTGCCTGGAGAATCCCATGGACCGAGGAGCCTAGTGGGCTGCAGTTCATGGGATCGCAAGAGTTGGACATGACGTAGTGCTATCTTTCTTTTCCTTCTTTTTAAGAAAGAAAGCTATTAATACATTTATGGCTGTTTGCTTTATATTTAGTTAGGAATTTGTCAAGCTGCTGTTCTGGAAGGGAAATTAATTTATTTTATATTTCTCATATTTAATGAGAATTGGAAATAACTGAATTGAGGCAATTTCAATAGCATAGAACTACAGTAAAAAATCTATTACTGGAACTTCCTGGTGGTCTGGTGGTTCACTAGTCCTAATTCAGGGGGCCTGATTTCAATCCCTGGTTAGTGAACTGGGTCCTGCATGCCACAGCTAGGAGCCCCCAGGCTGCAGCTAAGACTTGGCATGGCCAAATATTTTTTAAAAATTAAAATAGAAAAAGACTTTGTTACTGATACAGTAACTGTGCTAAACATAAAAGTGCATCTTCCTGAAAATGAAGAAGTCCTAATTTGGGGGCCACATAAATAGGAGTAAGAAATGAGGAAACTATATTAATGCTATTCTCAATGCTAGTTAAGAATAAACTCATGATTTGTAGGAGATAGTTAAAACTTAATTTGAAACCACTGATGATTTAAGAATTGTAAAACTATAGGAATTACCTAGAGGAGAAAGTTATTAAAGGCTGGCTTTATAATTGCATTAAGTTTTTTTTAAACATTAATTTGTAGTAATTAATTGATAACCAGTGATTTCAGAATTCTCATCTCTGGATATGTCACAGTTAGAATTAGGGACAAGTCCCTCTGCCCATGGAAAACTGGGCAGAGGAAATGAGCTCTGTTACAGATTAAGACAACACTTACGGCAGTTATGGAATGAGATGGAGGAATCATTTGAAGCAGAGGTCAACCTACTTTTTTGGTAAAGGACTGGAGAGTAAACACTGGAGAAGGCAATGGCACCCCACTCCAGTACTCTTGCCTGGCAACTCCCGTGGACGGAGGAGCCTGGTGGGCTGCAGTCCATGGGGTCGCGAAGAGTCGGACACGACTGAGTGACTTCACTTTAACTTTTCACTTTCATGCACTGGAGAAGAAAATGGCAACCTTGCCTGGAGAGTCCCAGGGACGGGGGAGCCTGGTGGGCTGCCGCCTATGGGGTCGCAAAGTGGGACACGACTGAAGCGACTCAGCGGCAGCAGCAGCACCTGACAGTAGACATTAAATGTTTTGTGGGCCCAGCAGTACAGGTCACAAGCACACAACTCTCTGTGGCAACAGGAAAGCAGCCATAGGCCCGGCATAAATAAAAGGAGCGTGGCCACATTCCACAGAGACATCGTTCCCCAGAACTGTCACTATGCTGCGTGTCCCATCTGTCACTTAATGCTTTTCCCTTGTCTTCACTTCCTTGTAATTGTGAAGTATTTCTATTACCCGTTTTCCCCTTGGTTTGCTTGTTAACTGTGTGTTCTTTCAGTGGTCACCCTGTAGATCACAATGTGTGTTCTTAAATGATTAGCCTCGATCTCAAGTTAGCTCGTTATCTCTTTTCAGACAATTCAGTGACTTTACAACACCTCATCTCTCTCACCCTTTATGCGTTGTGTTTTAATTTTACATACACTTTAAATGACATAAAACCTTATTATTTTGTTATTTTGCTTTAAATAACTTATATTATTCATTTTTACTCTTCATTCCTTCCTGCATTACCATTCTTTGACCTGGAATCATATTCTTTCTGCATGAAGAATTCCCTTTTGTGCATATCTACTGGCACCAAATTCTCTTAGGTTTTGATTGTCTGAAAATGCTTTTATTTTACTTTATGGAGAACATTTGGCTGACTGTAGAATTTATGATAGTGGTTATTTTTCTTTCAATATTTTAAATGTCATTTTTTCCTCTTTGACCTTCTCCAGTTTTTGTTGAAAAATATACTATCAGTCTTATTGTTGCTCATTTAAAAGGAATTTCTTTTTAATTGGCTGCTTAAGATTTTTCTTTTATTTATTTTTGATAGTTTTTAATAGTGTGCCCAGATATGCTTTTTTTTCCTCTTTTGTATTAATATTTTTTGAGATATATAGAACTTATTGCATCTGTGACTTGATGCCTTTCATTTAGTAAGATTGTCAGCCATTTTTTCTTTCAAATTCTGCTTCTGACCGATACTTTGTTTTCTTTCTGGGACTCCGGTTATATGTATATTAGACTGTTCACTTTGTCTTATGTAGCTCTCTCATGCAAGTGGCTTCCAGTACAAGCTTATGATGTTACAGCTCTATAAGGTGAGAAGAATGACCCAGGCTGAAAACGTCAATGTTAGTAGGGCTCCATTTCTTTCTGGAGTCGCTAGGGAAGAATCTGTTCCCACTCGGTTGGATTATTTATTGACTTTCAGGTGTAGGACTGAAGTTCTAGTTTTGTAACTAGTCGTAAACTGAGATCATCTCGGCTTCCAGAGGCTGCCACGTTTCCTGAGTCCCAGCCGCCTCCTTCCATTTTCAGAAGCAGCAGTGTGGGTTTGAGTCCTCTTGTCACAGCTGTCCGACCCCTTCATTTTCAGTTATCACCGCTTTTAAAAACCTATGTGATTTGGGGCCTACCTGGTTAATCTCCCCACTTCAGGTAAATCCCATGGACAGATGGGCCTGATAAGTTACAGTCCTTGGGGTCGCAAAGAGTCGGACAGGACTGAGTGGCTTCACTTTCATTTTCACTTTTCAGGATCTTTAAGCTTAATCGTATCTTCAAAGTCCCTCTCTCCATGTAAGGTAACAAAATCATTCCTTTCAGGGATTAACCAACCACCCTGGCTACTTTAGGAATTTACACTGTTAATAGGAAGAAACAAAAGCTACAGTGTAAGAAACAAAAGCTACAGTGTGAGAACCAAAAACTGGCTTCCTTATTCTTGTTCCTCCTTATTTTAATCTTGGGCTGTAGACTCCAGTATTACTACTTCTTGTTCCAATCCAAAGCCCCAGGTCAGTCAGAGTTGCTGTTTTAGTTTTTAATCTTTCTTGATAGGAAGAAATCAAATGCTCTAGTTTTACTTTAGGGGCTATAGTGAGAGCAAGCCGTAGTAACAATAGCGTGAGTTTATCAGGTGCTCACCGTGTGCCAGGATAATGCTAAGCACTATTATTTACTTTTCTCATTCAGTCCTTTCACCAGTCTGTGAGGCAGGTACTATTAACAGGTAAGGAAATTGTGCTTAGAAGTTAGGGAGTTTGCTCCAGGTTTGCCTGGTAAGTAGTACAGCTAGAATTCAAACCCAGATCTTTCTGATGTTTGAGTTCATTCTCTTTTTCTCTTTACCAGTTATTATACTGTCTCCACTTTGTGATAGCATATATTAATTGCTTTTATTAAGTTCTTGTAAGTATTCACGTGGAAAATTTACTGCTTAATTAATCTTAATGTCTTAACTGAATGTATTTTACAGTTAATTTCATTTGTGTTCAAACAGGTGAAAAACCATACAAGTGTCAAATTTGCAATCAATCTTTTAGAATTAAGAAAACTTTAACAAAACACCTGGTCATTCATTCTGATGCCCGGCCTTTCAACTGTCAGCACTGTAATGCAACATTTAAACGGAAGGACAAGCTGAAATACCACATTGACCACGTTCACGGCATAAAGTCTCCCGATGACCCTCTCAGTGCTTCTGAGGAAAAACTCATGTCCTTGCCGGTAGAGTACTCATCTGACGATAAGATCTTTCAGACAGAAACAAAACAATACATGGACCAGCCCAAAGTCTACCAGTCGGAAGCCAAGACCATGCTACAGAACGTGTCTGCTGAAGTGTGTGTCCCCGTGACGCTGGTCCCGGTGCAGATGCCCGACACGCCGGGTGACCTGGTGCGCCACACCACCACCCTCCCACCCCCTGCTCACGAGATCTTGTCGCCACAGCCGCCGGCTGCGGATTACCCTCGAGCCGCTGACCTAGCTTTTCTGGAGAAATACACGCTTACTCCTCAGCCTGCAAATATAGTTCACCCAGTCCGACCCGAACAGATGCTCGATCCTAGAGAACAGTCTTACCTTGGAACATTATTGGGCCTTGATAACACCACTGCTGTACAAAACATATCTAATAGTGAGCATCATTCATGAGCAAATCTAAACATTCCACAGACTTCTTCAGTGGCTATGCACAATGGTAGCCTAGTGCTAATGGCTTTTAAATTAGTGGGGCTGCTATTTTTTCATTTTCTGTATAGTTTCTCAAGTCCTCAGATGCTTTTCCAATCAAAAAAATATGTATCTCTGTTTACTGAACATATTTGAATATTTGGACCCATTTTGAGGTATATAATATTTGAAATAGACATTTTGTGATTTAAAAAAAAAGATTATTTAGTGCTAATTTTTAACTTTTAACTCTCTTAACTTTTCAAAACTATCAGCTGTTGACACTATGGGGGCGTTTGTTTTTAAACATCAGTGGAAGTTTTTATTCTCCTTTGGTCTCATTCGTCTTTTCTACTTTCCCATCTTCCAAACAAGTGTTGAGGGACATGTACCCTTTAAGAAAGAATGTCAGGGTGTGCCGGCAACTGCAGCTGTTCTTTATCCTGGCTTGAGTTTCATGACTGTTTCTTCCAGGTTTTTAAGAAAATGAAATTAGGAATTTGAATTTATAAGAAAGTCTTGGGATAGATCTGTGTTATTTTTGAACTTATAAGAAAGTCTTGGGATAGATCTGTGTTATTTTTTCATCTGGCCGTAATTTCAGTTCATCACTGTTCTTTGGTCTTTTGACAGACTCAAGACCAGAAAGCTAACTAATGTAGGATTAGCTTGTTAATGAAATGTAGAACTGAAATAATTATCCAGATGATTGGTTTCTGCCAGTGCTTCAATTATTATGAATAAGAAATGGAAATATGGATGTAGGCATCAAATTATACAAGTTGAAAGTGTGTTAAAAGCAAAATATGGCAGTTTTAACTAGATTTTTTTTAAGGTAAATTAACTGTATTTTGCCATTTATTTCAGAAACATTAACAGTATATCAGCATATATCATCATCTAACTAATTAAAATGCAGTTAACAAGCCACTTTTTGTCTCATTTACCTTGGCCAGCTGTAACTCTGGGAAATAGAACCTAGAGACTTTTGTTTAATTATTAGAACAGGTGCCAAACAAATTACAAAATTCGTGTCTAACTGAACTGAATGTTCATTTAATTAGAGCGAACCATTCCTTGTATACAGATATACATGTAACCTAGATCTTTATTTTTGCTTTACACATAACCCTAATGTCTGTGATTATCCTTAATTTTTATTTTTGTATGAGACAAAAGTTGAGGACTTGGTAAAAGGAAATAGCAGTTGAAGCAAAACCTCACTGATTAAAATTAAATGAGGAAAACAAAAAGTCAGAATTGTGAAATACCTTAAAGATGTGCACTTTCCATACTCTGAAGTCAATTTAAACTTTAACTAGGATGTTTCCTAGTGGAGCTGCTCAAAGGATTAGAGACTAGGCAGGGTTGATTTATTATTAGCATGTTCTTATGTAAACTACTGGAAAATAGCAATTTTAAGAGTTTTCTATTTCAGTTTTGTTTACACTCCTAATTGCTTTAAGCACTTTTTTTGTGTAAACTGTAAAGTCTGGCCCAGCCCTTGTGAAAAAAAAA
>SJYX01019221.1:140929-151092 GCA_006410675.1 Oreotragus oreotragus | reverse complement strand
TGGTGATGGACAGGGAGGCCTGGCGTGCTGCAGTTCATGGGGTTGCAAAGAGTCACACAGGACTGAGTGACTGAACTGAACTGATATGTGTGTGTGTGTGTGTCCCCCAGATCAAAATCCTAGACCTATTATAGGCCTTCTTTCTTTTTTATAATGAGAAAAAAATTCAGATATTCACTTCCATACAATCTGCATGCATTTATAATCTTACGATGTATAAGGTATCTTTGTAGACTCATATATATGAGCTTACATCCTAGTCTATGAGTGGCAAAAGTTATGGTAAAACTCTACCCTTGGTTGGAGAATAATCGTGCCATAAAAACATAAAGGCAGAGACCTAAATACAAGTGTGCTGTGCTTGATAGCCAGGGAAGGAAATCAATCATCATCCAGATCAGTACTGGTGGGGAGATGATTTCTTCCTACCTCATATTCCATCAGAATATCAACTGAGGTATTCAGATGTTTCTGCTTAAGAAGCTCTAAGTAGAAGGTACCTATAGTAGAAAATGCTTTTGAATGGTGGTGCTGGAGAAGACTCTTCAGAGTCCCTTGGACAGCAAGGAGATCAAACCAATCAATTCCAAAGAAAATCCACCCTGAATATTCATTAGAAGGACTGATGCTGAATCTGAAGCTCCAAGAGTGTGGCCATCTGATGCAAAGAGCCAACTCATTGGAAAAGACCCTGATGCTGAGAAAGACTGAAGGCAGGAGGAGAAGGGGAAGACAGAGGAAGAGATGGTTGGATGGCATCACCGACTCAAGGGACATGAGTTTGAGCCAAATCTAGGAGAGAGTAAAAGACAGGTAAGCCTGGTGCACTGCAGTCATGGGGTTACAAAGACTTGGATATGACTTATTGACTGAACAACAACAAATAGTAGAAAAATGGGGAGTTGGGCATAGACTCTTTTTTTTTAATTTTTTTTTGAACCCCCCTCCCACCTCCCACCCCACATCATCCCTCCAGATCATCCCCATACACCAGCCCCAAGCGTCCTGCATCCAATGGGCATAGACTCTTAAGGTGACTTCTGTACAAGTAAGCGTTAACTCTTGTCTTTTCACTTAAAATAATTTGGGTATTGTTATCTCTTCCATGACATGTCTTGGGATTCCCTGATAGCTCAATTGCTACAGAATCTGCCTGAAATGCAGGAAACCCTGTTTCAATCCCTGGGTTGGGAAGATTCCCTGGAGAAGGGAAAGCCTACCCACTCCTGTATTCTGGCCTGGAGAATTCCATGGACTTTATAGTCCATGGGGGTCACAAAGAGTAGGACATGACTGAGCCACTTTCACTTCTCTTCACTTCACTTCAGACATATATTTATTTATTTGCATATAAAATATTTTGAAGAATATTAAAATTACTATCACGAGGATATGTGCCATTTTATTTTGTGGCTTCCAAGGGAGGAGGCCTGTAATCTGAGAATTAATTAGCCTTTATGGTTTGTTGGGAGGTGAGATATTGAATAATATCCTCTAAACAGAGAAGGAACTTTAAAGTTGAAGGATGCAATTCCATAAATTACATTTATGAAGTTTATCATGAATAACACACATACAGGCATGACTTCATGAACAAGATTCAGAGGCATTCAGAGCCGCACAACACCCTGCTGAAAGGGTTATAGGGATATTTCAAAGGGGCCAAAGCTAAAAAAGAGTTTGATTACCAAGTGAAAAGTATGTTAGAACCACCTGGAACTGGGGCTCTTCCCACTCCCTGGGTGTCTCATGACCATTAACCATCTACATCTGCAAAAGACAAATCTTTGTTTCATATCAGATGAAGGCAAGGGTAAAAGTTGACAGGCAATGTGTCTGGCTTGGGCACATTCCCTGTGAGTAGGCTAAACCTCAGCCATTCCCACAGACATAGAATGGAATAGGACTGCAGGCCTAAGTTGGTGCTAACAGTATGAAGTCAGTGTGGTTCGGTGGTTGATTGGATTGTATTATAGTGTGACTCTTAAGCCCTGATTCAATAGAGTGGTCGAGGCCAGTGCAAAACATACAGTGCCATTAATATCCTGTAGCTTATATCTACATTCCCATCTTTTTTTCAAGCTCTGAGGAGAACTATGCACCTTATCATCAAAATATATTATTTACAGAAATTGGTTACAAATTTGCACTCCTGTGCAACTTAATAAACAAAGCATGTTTTTATTTGCTGCACTGTCACATTTGTTAGAGCCCATGGTGGTATAGATGACGGAATTACCTCATATAAATAAATAAGAAACTAAAAATTATGCACTATTACAAGTCCTTGAACACTACATAGGAAAAGAAAGGAAAAATAAATATGAGCAATATAGGTTAAAAAAAATTCATACCGTAGCAACTATTTTTAAAGGCTTGCAGTCTTCCTTTTTATTTATTTCAATCCCCTTAGCTATTCTGAATTATTGCAATGGTATATATTTATACTGTATATAATCCGATTGTGTGTTTATCTGGAGGCAAACTATAGGATGTCTTTCATGTGGAAGTCTATTTTTGATGTTCCATTTTTCACACTAAAATCTTGAAGCAGCCTGAGTCAATGGTCTGAAACATGCTGGTCCTTTTTATTGCAATGTAAAATTTGGAATCTTTCTGTGGCATAAGCAGAAGGCAAGTAATCTATTGATATTACAGTACACAAAGATTTTGTGTTTTCCTATGTGACTTGTATTCCTGTTTTCTGTATGTATGATTACTCTCACTGGATTAATGAAAAATAGCATCTTAAGTTTGTGTGTGTGCTTGAGTATATTGTTTGTGGCATAGCATTTTAGACTGGGAATTTAAAATAGCAGATAAGGGAAATAATTCTGGAGTTAAAGCAGGTGGTTTTAATACAGGCACTCACTCTGAGCACTATTTGAGTGATTCTGAGAAAATCATTTACCCCTTCTAAACCTCACTTTTGTTAAATGTAAAGTGATAATTAAAATTTCTAATCTGAAGAGTTATTACCAGAGTTGAACCAGGTGAAGCATGTGGAGTACTATATATCTGATGCTTGTTAACTTCTATTATTATATTTAAGATCAAGTATATATCTGATTATGGGCAATTAGCTTTATTAATCATTTAATTATTTTATTGTTAACCATCAACACTGAAATTTGCTGTTATCTGGGGGAAGTTACTTAACCTTTCTGAGCCTCTGTTATACGTTTGTAAATAGTTATAGTAATANTATTTAAGATCAAGTATATATCTGATTATGGGCAATTAGCTTTATTAATCATTTAATTATTTTATTGTTAACCATCAACACTGAAATTTGCTGTTATCTGGGGGAAGTTACTTAACCTTTCTGAGCCTCTGTTATACGTTTGTAAATAGTTATAGTAATATTACCTATTTTGTTCTGGTATCTAGGGAATAAATGAGATGGAGCACGCCAAGTGTTTAGAACTGGGTAGCACATGGTAATCTCTCCAAAACTATTTGATAACATGATAATCACTTGTTTTCTCACTAAACAGATTTTAATCTGTGAATTATGATGGAATTTTTTTCATTTAAGTGTTCTTATTCTTTCTTTTACACTCCTTTATGTTGTTTTTTTTTTTTTAAGTTACTTTATCACTTTATCGGGTAATTAATTTCTTTTTTTTTTTTAACTTTATTTTAGTTTACAGTACTGTATTGGATTTGGCATACATTGACATGAATCCACCACAGGTATACATGAACTCCCAAACATGAACCCTCCTCCCACCTCCCACCCCACATCATCCCTCCGGATCATCCCCAAGCACCAGCTCCAAGCATCCTGCATCCTGCATCCAACATAGACTGGCGGTTCATTTCTTACATGATAGTATACATATTTCAATGCTATTCTCCCAAATCATCCCACCCTCGAACTTTCTTACATAAATTATACACACACACACACAGAGACATTGTCAACATCATCATCATTTTTTCCCTTAAGAAACAAATAACAAGTGTTGAAGAAAAAGGGAGCCCTTGTGTACTATCAGCAGGAATGTAAATTGTTGGAGCCAGTGTGGATAACAGTATGGCAGGTCCTCAAAAAATAAAAATAGAACTACCATATAATCCAGCAATTACACTCTTAGGTATTTTCCCAAAGAAAATAGAAACATTGGTTACAGAAGATAACACAACCCGTTGTTTATTGTAGCATTATTGAAGAAAAAGGGAGCCCTTGTGTACTATCAGCAGGAATGTAAATTGTTGGAGCCAGTGTGGATAACAGTATGGCAGGTCCTCAAAAAATAAAAATAGAACTACCATATAATCCAGCAATTACACTCTTAGGTATTTTCCCAAAGAAAATAGAAACATTGGTTACAGAAGATAACACAACCCGTTGTTTATTGTAGCATTCTTTACAATAGCCAAAATATGGAAGCCACTTGTGTCCATGATATATGAATGGATAAAGAAGATGTGCTATATATATATATATGTATATATAATGGAATAATACTCAGCCATAAAAAGAGTGAAATTTTGCCATTTTTGACAACTTAGCCAGACCTAGAGGGTATCATGCTAAGTGAAACAAGTTACAGAAAGAAAAATACTGTATGATTTCACTTATATGTGGAACCTGAAAAACGAAACAAAACAGAAAGCAGAGTCATAGATAGAACCAATAAGTAGTCGACAGTGGCCTGAGGAGTGCAGGAGGAAAAGGGAAAAGTAGGCGAGCGAGATTAAGAGATTAACTTTCAGTTAAAAGAAGTGGTTAAGGGGATGGAATACACAGTGTTAGGAATAAAGCCAATAATAATGCAGCATTTTTGTATGGTGAAAGATGGTAACTTATTGTAGTGATATCTTTGTAATATACAGAAGTGTTGAATCACTGTGTTGTATGCCAGGAACCAACATACTGTTGTAAGTCAATTATAATTCAAAAACAAACTCATAGAAATAGAAATCAGATTTGTGGTTAACAAAGACCAAAAGGTGTGGGGAAGAGGGTATTGGATGAAGGTAGCCAGATAGTACAAACTTACAGCTGCAACTATGTACTAGGCATGTAATGTACAAAATGATAAATATAGTTAACACTACTGTATGTTATACATGAAAGTTTTAAAGAGAGTAAATCCCAAGTTCTCACTGAAACAAGAATTATTTTTCTTTTATTTCATATCTGAGATGATAGATGTTCAGTAAACTTAGTGTCTTAATCATTTCATGATGTGTGCGATTCAAATCATGCTGTACACTTTAAACATACATGCTGTAGGTCAATTATATCTCAATAAAATTGGTAGGTACAAACAAAAGCTTATGAGAAAATAATATTTCTTTATATATGTACATCATCATATTTTCTCTTAAATCAGTTACTAAATGTATTTGATACTAAGTAGGTAAAACACTGCACAACAGTTTTCAACCTCAAGACAAAAATCACCTTATGGATGAAATGATCAATGGCAGAAATGTTGCTTTACCTCACGTGTTTCACCAGGACCATACTGTTCACTAGAGACATATGCACTGAAATACACAGAAGACAACTGTTCTTAGCAAGGGGTAATATAAAATGTATATAGTAAGCAAGCTGTTTGAAAATTATTTCTATTGTCAAAATAAACAGGCTATTGCTTCGAGGGGCATGCCTCAGTGGAAACCCTTGGATATAAACTCTAGCACTTGACGATTCTGCTGGAGCTTCCCTGGTGGTTCAGGGGCAAAGAACCTGCCTGCCGATGCAGGAGCCATGGGAGACTTGAGTTTGATCCCTGGGTGGGAAAGTTCCCCTGGAGGAGGAAATGGCAATCCACTCCAATATCCTTGCCTGGAAAATCTCATGGACAGAGGAACCTGGTATGCTATAGTCCATGGGGTTGCAAAGAGTCAGACATGACTGAGCGTGAGCAGGATGATAATTTTGCTGGGCTCATAAGTCCTCTATTGCCAGTATCTCTGCCACTTGTACTAATCACTACACAGCATCGACAGGCACATCCCAGAGGTTCTAAGGACAGCCTGGGGATGAGTACAGGGAAATGAGTCAGCGTCCAGTGATATAGAGAGGCTGCTCTTAGTACCCAACAAACATATCCATACCTATCCATCTTACTACAAAACAAATTTACCTCCAAGCGAGAGTACTAAAGCTTGTTTGGTAGATGATATTATCTTTTTCATCTTAAAATCTCAGCATTTTATTATTTTCATATGTTTCATGGGCCCTTCTCTACTATTGCATTATATCCTTCATTAATTAAATGTATATTTCACACTCTTGTACAAATGAAGTGATTACAAGATTGGAATTTGTATTGCCATCTAAAGTCATACCAAAGATATCTGATTATTACAGCAGGTGATAATTTCCTTTAATTTTGGGGAAGGAGACAGTAAGAGAAACAAGTTATTCTCTGAACTTAAAAATAACCTATTGACTGTGGCATGCTCCTGAAGCTTAGCGGTCGCTATGGAGCTGTTGCAGGGCGAGTACCTCAGACTGGAAGTGCAGCGACAGCAGCTAGGGGTGCCTTGTGAGGCGCCGAGGGCCTCACCGATCCTTTCCAGAGCTTATCGGGTGTGGCTCAGATGAGGGAGCTGGTGAATGGGCTCTTCTGCTCTCAGGTACAGCAGGAAGCACAGGACCGGGTGACGGTGGCTCCCGATGAGGTCTTTGCCGGTGATGATGAACATGATTCAGAAGATGAAAATAACACTGATAACAGAACTAACTCAGATGGACCATCTGCAAAATGGCAAAATATACTATCTTAAGTAGCTTGTATGAAATTTAAAACACTGCTACCATATCTTATTTACCATACACTGACATTTAAGGAAGACTTGTACTCTAATTTGGAAAGCATTTTTTTTTTCCCCACCCCTGGGATAGTTTTGTTAGAGAGGAAACTTTTCTTCTGTTTCCATCAAAAAGTGAAAAGTGAAAGTGAAGTCGTTCCCGACTCTTTGCGACCCCATGGGCTGTAGCCCACCAGGCTCCTCAGTCCATGGAATTTTCCAGGCAAGAGTACTGGAGTGGGTTGCCTTTCCTTCTCCAGGGGATCTTCCCAACCCAGGGATCAAACCCGGGTCTCCCACACTGCAGGCAAACACTTTACCGTCTGAGCCACCAGGGAAGCCCAAAAAAAGACATAAATGCTTAGAAATGAATCCCTTTTCTTGGGTGAGAAGTCAGTTTCAGATCATGGAAATAAAATAGACATTTAATAATATATAATATCCAGTAAGTTGGCAACTGAATTCTTACTTTACACTTTTTAAATACCCATGGATTAAATTGTGTGGTGTCTACATCTTTTAGCTTCTGCTTCTGTTATAAAAATATATGTCAAAGTTTATGGACAATAAAATTCCAAGGAACTGACATGAGCAAGTGATGAAAATAAGGTGTTAAATTAGAAAATGTCAGGTACTTCCTTGGTGGTCAAGTGGCTAAGATTCTGCAGTCCCAATACAGGGGGCCTAGGTTCCATCCCTGGATGGAGGACTAGATCCTGCAAGCTTCAGCTAGAGTTTGCATGCCACAGCTATAAACTTAGCATGCGGAAATGAAGACTGAAGATTCTGCACATGTGCATCTAAAACCCGGTGCAGCCAAATAAATTAGCTAGTTAATTTAAATTTAAGAATGACAATTCCATGTAAGTAGAAGGAAAATGGGACTAGTGAGAAATACTGAAGAGAAGGAGAGCCGTTGAGAAAGACCAAAAAAAAAAAAAAAAAACCTTGAATCCACACGTGAACTCATTATACAGACTGCTGGAGATGATGCTGCTCAACAGATAGGTGTTTAACTTGTACCTTAAGAGAGTCAAACTGGGGTGTGCTTTTATGTTGTGATATGCTGTTTATGTTAAAATGGATATGTCTTTATGTAAGCAACCTGTGCTGACTATAACTTAGATATTTCATGTCATTCTATAGCCAAACTTTGATTTTTCTTAATAAGGAACTATCAAATCCTTTAAATATATATGTATATATTCTAAAAAAAAAAACCTATTATGTTTTACTGCTTTAGTCTTTATATTGTCAAAGTATTTCTTTCCCAGTATGTACATGAGTTGTTTATTGTTTAATATTGTTATTGCATATTGTCCTAACAAGACTTTGAAAGGAAACATGCATACTCCTTGCAATGTGCACTTTAATTCAAATTGACAAATATATCTACTCAAATTAAAACAGTCAGCAGGATGTGCTTGACCATGAAGATACAGTTTATAATTTCAGTGATTTTTAATCACATCTATCCATGAATTAAATGTTGCTATTTTGGCACTATCATTTATGTTATTTATTTTTCAGCAAAAGTACATGGACACAATTAGTATGTACTCTGGGCTGAGGGTTAATTTGGGCACTGTTTTTTTCTGTTTTCTTCTGTAATACTCCTTTATATCTCAAGCAGTTTGCATCACCTATTGAATAAATATATTTAGAGACTATACAAGATACGTGCGAATTAATGAAAGAAGAAGGTCATTGTTCCCCTGTCAGTTAATCCCAAGCATAGCACCCTTGTTCCCTGCCAGTGGCAAACAGCATTCCTGCTGTCTCACTCTCCTTATCTCCCTGTCCCTCTTTAGATTAGGGAAGTTTTTACCTAAAGTTTTGTCAGTTCGGGGATCTAAGAACATTCTCTGGTATGTGGAAGTCTCAGTTTCTTTCCCATATAAAGGGAAAAAAAAATACTCCTTTCTTTTCAGGTTTGCCCTGAGTCTAAAATGAGAGGATACATATAATGAATACAGGATAGACAAATGTAATTCTCCTCCTTTCTCATTTTGTTGGACCTAGTAATTAACAGTCACAAGAGAATCCCTTAACTACAAATTTAATTTGAGATGCAATTACAAGGATATGTTGGCCTCTGAAAGAGAAATTGATACTTGATGAAGGTGATTCTTACTGGAAAGAATAGAATCACATGGAAGATTAGAGACTTCAAAACCGTGAGTGTAAAATCAGGACACAGGTCTCCACAGTTGCAGAGACTGATTGTATGGCATTTAGGGATTATTATGTCCCCAGAATTATAGATTAAATATATGTTTTAGAAATGCTTTGGAACAAACTAATTACAGTTTTTAAAAGATAGAGAAAAAGGAAAGAGAATACTGCTTTGGGGTTGTAAATCTGACTAACAAACTATGGAGTTTGCAGCATCATTGGCACAATTAAAGATACACTGATTTTCTCAAAAGTTACATTGTTTTTTAGAAGAGAAGTCCATCAGTTTACATAACTCAGGGCTACAAATGTTAGTCTGAGTAAACTGAAAGAATGTCTAATCTACATACAGCTAAGAGACAAAGGATCAATGATCAATTTCAGTGAAGACATCATGATCAGAGACAGCATGATCAATTTCAGTGAAGTAGTCAGGTAGTGGGGCAGTATCTGGAATCATGATATATTCCAATAGAAACCCCAGTATTTAAACCTATGATTATATTGTTAACATGTAAGAAAACTAGAGAGAGTGAGAAGAAATTAGGATGGCAGAGAGATAATTCTGGAGAAAAAAAAAATTGATACAAGGATTTCAGTTCAGTTCAGTTGCAGTTATGTCCGACTCTTTGCAACCCCAGGGACTGCACCATGCCAAGCTTCCCTGTCCATCACGAACTCCCAGAGCTTCAGTTCAGTTCAGTTCAGTCGCTCAGTCATGTCCGACTCTTTGCAACCCCATGAATCGCAGCACACCAGGCCTCCCTATCCATCACCATCTCCCGGAGTTCACTCAGACTCACGTCCATCGAGTCCATGATGCCATCCAGCCATCTCATCCTCAGTCGTCCCCTTCTCCTCCTGCCCCCAATCCCTCCCAGCATCAGAGTCTTTTCCAATGAGTCAACTCTTCGTATGAGGTGGCCAAAGTACAGGAGTTTCAGCTTTAGCATCATTCCTTCCAAAGAAATCCCAGGGTTGATCTCCTTCAGAATAGACTGGTTGGATCTCCTTGCAGTCCAAGGGACTCTCAAGAGTCTTCTCCAACACCACAGTTCAAAAGCATCGATTCTTCGGCTCTCAGCTTTCTTCACAGTCCAACTTTCACATCTATACATGACCACAGGAAAAACCATAGCCTTGACTAGGCGGACCTTAGTCGGCAAAGTAATGTCTCTGCTTTTGAATATACTATCCAGGTTGGTCATAACTTT
>SJYX01019221.1:91410-137867 GCA_006410675.1 Oreotragus oreotragus | reverse complement strand
ATGGGGTCGCTAACAGTCGGACAGACTGAGCGACTTCACTTTCTCTTTTCTCTTTCATGTATTGGAGAAGGAAATGGCAACCCACTCCAGTGTTCTTGCCTGGAGAATCCTAGGGATGGGGTAGCCTGGTGGGCTGCCGTCTATGGGGTCACACAGAGTCGGACACGACTGAAGTGACTCAGCAGCAGCAGCAGCAGCATTTCTTCGCATTAAGTGACCAACGTATTAGAGTTTTAGCTTCAGCATCAGTCCTTCCAACGAATAATCAGGACTGATTTCCTTTAGTATTGACTGATTGGATCTCCTTGCAGTCCAAGGGACTCTCAAGAGTCTTCTGCAACACCACAGTTCAAAAGCATCAGTTCTTCTACAAGGATTTGGAATAAAGTAAAAAGCATTGAAATTCCTTTTATATTTCCTCACCTAAATATTTATACAAAAAGTAAATATAACATTAATATATATTTGAGACTCATCATGTGTGTAAGTGTATTTGAGGTGAATATAATAAAATCTATTTAGAAGTGGCAATCTTCCAAATCAGAAGAATGAATTGCTTTCCCAGTCCTTACTGAGACATATATTGGGGAGTAACCTTACTAGTGGCAAATTAATGATATGTAACCCCTATCCACACATACAAATAAATGCAAATTTTGCCTTGAACTAACAGGCCAGGGCTATGGGGTCACACAGAGTCGGACACGACTGAAGCGACTTAGCAGCAGCAGTAAGGGCAGAGAAGAAGGGCTTCTTCAGTGATTCAACATTTTGAGCTGAACTTTAGTGTCCTCCATGTTCCACTAATGCAGAGATAGGGCTGCAGCTTTTCTTTTCATTTAAAATAGCAGGCTGAGTTTGGGAAGAAAACTGCATAATTTGAGAAGAGGGGTGAGGAGATAGGGAAGGCAGCATTTTATTCACTAAATAAGTGCTGCTTATTCAGCTGTAACAAGCCAGTGAAGTCGGACGTTGCAAATGAGAGAGAAGAATCACTGGGGCCTCTATTAAATTCAGCTTCTGTTCTTGATTCAGTTTTATCACTTGCTAGACAAAGCTTGGATTTCAGCGATTTAGGGTTCACAAATTCAGACCAAGTTCTTTCTACTCAGTGAGCTGGGTCAGTTTGTAACCAGTCTAACTTAAAATTCATAAATATGACTTGTTTAATCTGTGGTGTAGATTGAGAGTTACTCAGGATTTTAAATCTCCATTTACTTTCCATTCCTGCAATGCTCCAGCATGAGAAAAATTCGACTCACACACACAGGGAAACTATAGCTGATTTTGCCTCTGAGATATATTCAGTGTATTTTGGTTCCTTCATTCATCATTTCATACTACCCTTGATTGAAACTGCACTTGAACAGAACTCTCCCGAGTTACTCAGACCTGCAAAGCTTAAATCTAGTCACAGTTTATTGATGGAGACAGTAACACATAATGAAATGCCATTAATTCACACAAGTAATATTGGTTTCTAATTTGAAGCATCACATGTAATTATCAGTAGATTAGTTATTCAGATTCATAGCCTGGTGACCATGGGGAAAATGTGCCTACTTCTACAACCTAAACTGTAAGAAATTAAAATGATGTCTATTTCTTATGATGACAACTACAAAATCTCTGAAGCCTTCACATTGTTATAGATTTATGGCTCAATCCATAAAGAGAGCTCAGGAAAATCAGCTCTGCCACTTGTTATTTCCCTGCAACTCTCATCCCAGACAGTGTTTGCAAAGAGATTCATCATGGAAAAAAGCATTTTCTTTCAGTGAAACAGTTAGAGGCCATTATCCTGCTTTATTTGAGAGTAAAGGGCATCAAAACATGGGAGCCATATTTCTGAAGCCCTGGCTTCTGGAAATATAAAGGAGTTCAACGTTTGATCAGCCTTTTAGGGGGCATGCTGGTTATTCAGGGCATGGACTCCCAACCTCTGATTCTGTGTTTGCTTAGTTAATGTGGAACATTTGCACCCCTGGTGCAATCATGCTTCCACTTATGTCTGTTGTGCAAGGATAGTTTCAGCAAGTATTTTTGAATTTTGGGAACTACAGTCACAGGCATATTTAAGTTACAGCTGCATATTCAGAAAGACTGGCCTCTCTGCAAGGGAGTATAAACGTTTGTGGAAAACACTGTCTCTTTTGGGCTTCAAAGCACCCACAGCCAGTCAGCAGGAAGTGTGAGGATGTCAGGTAAACATAATCAAGCCATTTGTGGAAAATGTGAGCGGAGAAAGAGGAAGGGTAATGAAGCATAGAGAGAGCCAGGCTGTTTCCCAGTCTATTTATCTAGATTGTCTTTCTCTAATTGACTTTCTCCCTGGAGGTTAAAAAAAACAGAGAGGGTGTGGGAGGGAGAGAAAGAGAGAATTTCAGTATTATAAATCTATGCTTTATTACTGCTGCTTTCAATTTTTTTTCACAAAGAAACATGTAAGGCATTGATGTAGAACCCAGTAGCAAATCCATAGTTACAGATTTCTCAGCAGTTCCATTATAGACTTTGTTCCTGAAGATTTCTGTTACAAAAGTAAAATATTTGCTTTCAGGTAAAATTGGCATAAGTATTCTCAAGCCAGGAACATTTTGCTTTGCTCATTATTTTTAAAAAATCCACAATAAGTGATTTTTTGTACGTTTTTTTCCTCTAAAGACTCTTATTTACCTCTTACATGGATGTTGTGAAAACTCTCAAATTCAAGGCCCAATTTATTAACTATCTAGAATAAAATTACAAAGGGTGGTAATCTCCTAAACTCAAAGTTTTCTTTCTTTCTTTCATAATGATTCTAGTTGAATGTCAATCATCAATGAAAATGGGAAACAGGGGTGATCTGGATAAATACAGTTCCCAATAAATTCCTAAATTTCATCAAAACAAGTAGTCTGGTTCTTTCCTTTCCAGCAGCTCTCACTATGAATCAATCAAACCAACAAATAAACTGAACTTATTATTGACCAGGAGACTTTTGTAGAAACTAATGTCTGTGGCCAGTGATTTTTATTTTGGCTCACCCCAAATCAACTCTTTTCTCTCACTAACACTTTGCAGGTTATTACACTCAGTATTACAGTTACACCTGATACACCTGTAAAGTCTTCTGATTTCCATGAGGTGTTGTCTTCAGTCAGCTCTTGTATAGAAGTACAGGAGCATTCTCCAGCACCGTGAGTTTCATTTTCTCTTTCCCTTTCAGAACCAATCTTAAGGTTTTTTTTTTTGTCTTTTTGTTGGTCTGATATTCACATCATCTGAATCAGAACTATAGTCTAAAGAACTGTCATCTTCTGAGACACTAGTATATATGTTGTTCAAACAATCGGAGAAAATAACTGCATAAGACTTACTGAAAAATTCTTCATTCCAAATTTCATGGTGCATTATTTTTGAAAATTTTATGTCTATAATATACACAAGATTGGAACAAAAACCTTATAGAGCAAAATGTGAATAATAACAATAATTATAAGTTTAATAATGAACCCTTGTTCAGTTTTAAGCTCTGTCTTTTCATGGTGATGTTAATTGTACTACTCTCTAAAAACCTATTGATAACATCTCCAGTCAATAATGTTTGGGTAACAAAAGACATATTAATATGTCTCAAGTCAATAATAACTAAAAATAATACTATCTCTGTCAACTTTCAGAAATTTACATGATCGTGGAGGAAAATAGTCATTATAAGCAGTAAAAAAGTATATTTCAACAGTGATCTAAAATGAGGAACAAGGTTCCTGGATAGACTTTGAGGAAACCCATGAGTCTCTGACATTAACTCAACAGATTCTGAGTATGTGCCTGCATGTGTATGAATATACCTGTGTAAGAACATACATATGTACTCATTTTTTCTGACAAAATCAGATTGAGTCAATGATCTAGAAATTCCATTAGTTTTTAGGCAATATGTAACTATATTGTATAATAATATGTAACTATACATATTAATCTGTGCTTAGAAGACTCCCAGGGACGGGGGAGCCTGGTGGGCTGCCGTCTATGGGTTCACACAGAGTCGAATACGACTGAAGCGACTTAGCAGCAGCAGCAGCAGTAAAAAGTGCATTAGTACTTCTTGCTAGTTCAACTAGAAGTACCTAATACTTTTACTAAAACCTAATATAAGCTGAAATGTTCTTTTAAATATATAATTTTTAGCTATGTATTCATCACTTTATGGAAGAAAGAAAATGATGAGGATAGATAGGAACTTGTAACAATAAATTGGACAAAGCACCACTGAATATGAACCTTGAATAAAAACATTTATAAAAATTATAAAATGAATAGGAAAAATTGTGTAATAGGAAAAAAGAGATTTACTGTCTGATCCCAATGATATGAACTCGGGTTACATACAGATTTTCTAGGCCTCATTGTCTTCATGTGTCAAATGAGGCTGCTCATGGCTCTAGCAGTATATTGACTTTTGATCAATGAGGATCAGTATTCATTTTTTTTCCTATTCCATTATATGTTGAGAGAATTTCACTGAAAAGGCCAATTCAATCAAATTTGTTCTGAAATGTTTAGGTAAATTTTCAATCATTTTGGTTGTAAAGTCTGATGAAATTTGGAATTTGGATCTTATTTGCCTTTCTTGACTTCCCTGGTGGCTCAGATGGTAAAATGTCTGTCTACAATGCGGGAGACCCGGGTTCAATATATGTATATATGTATACATATATGTAAGAAATTTTTATTTGACTGCCCTGGGACTTAGTTGCAGCATGCAGGATCTAGTTCCCTTACTAGGGAACCAACCCTGGCTCTCTGTGTTGAGAGCAAGAGTCTTAACCACTGGACAGCCAGGGAAGTCCCTGACTAGTTTTGGTTTTGTTATTTCTTTCTTCCTCTAAGACAACAAAATAGCAGAAATAAGGAGCTTTTCTTTTTTTTTTTTTTTCTTTTTTCCTCTGCAAAGATTAGTGGTGATCTATTACTGATTGTGAATATCAGAGAAAATCAGAGATGACATGTGCTAAGGCCAACAGATCTGTCTGTTAGTCTTCAAAAGGTTATGAGACATCTCAGAGGTACCAGAATACTTGGGCAAGTCACTAGAATGCTATTGAATGACATCAGAATGAAAAAAAAAAGCATGACTGGACATAAACATTAAATATGTCTGTGTGATCTTGGACAAGTTACTTAACTACTCTGTTGCTATTTATGTACCTATGAAATAAGGATATAAAGTTATGAGGATAAAACATTATAATTATGTAATAATTATAAAATCATTTAACTATTATATTATTTGTCATTTTTGTTCTCATATCCTCAAAGTGATAGTGAAAGTCACTCAGTTGTGTCTGACTCTGCGATCCCATGGACTGTACAGTCCATGGAATTCTCCAGGCCAAAATAATGGAGTGGGTAGCCGTTCCCTTCTCCAGGGGATCTTCCCAATCCAGGGATCAAACACAGGTCTCCCACATTGCGGGCATATTTTTTACCAGCTGGGCCAGCAGGGAAGCCCTTAACCTCGATTCTAAAAGTTGTATGATTATTTCTGAAGAAAAATCAATTCATAGATGATTATTGGTAACACTGAAAGGTGTGGAAAGCATAGCCTTTGTAAATACATACTGGAAGACAAAAAAAATTGCTCTGTTAGGAGCACCTTTATTTAAGGGTGGTCTGAATATCCCTCAATGGCAGCCCACTCCAGTACTCTTGCCTGGAAAATCCCTGGTAGGCTGCAGTCCATGGGGTCGCTAGAAGTGGGACACGACTGAGCAACTTCACTTTGACTTTTCACTTTCATGCATTGGAGAAGGAAATGGCAACCCACTCCAGTGTTCTTGCCTAATACTGGAAGACAAAAAAAATTGCTCTGTTAGGAGCACCTTTATTTAAGGGTGGTCTGAATATCCCTCAATGGCAGCCCACTCCAGTACTCTTGCCTGGAAAATCCCTGGTAGGCTGCAGTCCATGGGGTCGCTAGAAGTGGGACACGACTGAGCAACTTCACTTTGACTTTTCACTTTCATGCATTGGAGAAGGAAATGGCAACCCACTCCAGTGTTCTTGCCTGGAGAATCCCAGGGACAGGGGAGCCTGGTAGGCTGCCGTCTATGGGGTCGCACAGAGTCTGACACGACTGAAGCAACTTAGCAGCAGCAGTAGCAGCTGAATAACCCTCTCCCCCAAATTTCTGTAGGCTGCTTCAGTTGGATATTAATTAAGGCATACTTGCTTATGAAGTCACACTCAGATGTTTTATATGAATGTTACAAGACACGTAATAATATGATTAATATATTCTTTTCCTCTGAGCAAACATAATCTTTCCATTGACTTAAAATGCTTTCTGTATTCTATACTCTGAAATTTCAGTAATCCTTATTTCATAATTTTATTTCTGGCTAGATCTGAATTTTAAGGAATTTTTCAACACAAAACTATGAGATCCATAATCTTAGCATCAGGAGTTATTTCAACTTCACTCTCAACACTCTGTTCAGCACTGTTCTAAAGCTCTCAAAGTAAGAACCACAAAAATTGCATTAAAATTTCATCTAATGGTAATTTTGCTTCTCAAGGAGTTTAGATGTTTAAGATTGGTTGTGATGTTATATTTATTTAGTGCACTAGATCACTTGGCAGAAAATGCATATAATGCTCTAGGGTCTTCATGGAGAATGGTCCTTAATATATTCATCATCGTTCTACTATTTTTGTTAAGAAATTCTGCATTATAACTTTTTTCTGTTTTTAAGTTCAAAGAAAACATGACTCTCCCACAATAATGTTTTTTACCTCATTTTTATCTCCTTTGTGAAATTTCTCATCTCTTAAACTCTTTTTCTAAAGGATATGTATAAAGGTAATAATATATTATTATTATTATATATTATATTATATATTATGATATATAAAATATACTGAATATTATAATAAAACATGTAAATATATTTATATATTTTATATGTGTGCTGCTGCTAAGTTGCTTCAGTCATGTCCGACTCTGTGCCACCCCATAGACAGCAGTCGACCAGGCTCCCCCGTCCCTGGGATTGTCCAGGCAAGAACACTGGAGTGGGTTGCCATTTCCTTCTCCAATTTTATAAGTGTATATATATACACACTTTATATACTTGATAAAATATGTAATTGCATTTATATATTCCACATATCTGTATATTATACACATTTTATATATTTAATAAAATATGTAAATACATATTATATATATATGTTTACAAGTTGGCCTGTGTATAATGTCTGTTGCTATGTAACAAATTGCCTCAAATACTAGCAGCTTGAAGCAACCAATTAACTCTCACACATGGTTTCTGAGGGTCAGGATTCTGGCAGCGGCTTAGTGATATAGTTCTAGCTCACATTTTCCCACGAGGTCACAATCAGGCTGTGAGCCCATGCTGCTTCTCTCTAAAGGCTTGGCCTCATCTCAGCTCGTTCACCTGGCTATTGAGAGGAGGCTTTAGCTTCTTACCTCTTAGACTCTTCATATCATGAACCGCATGACTGACTTTCACAGACACACTGACACAAGAGAGTGACTAGGATGGAAGACACAATGCTTTCATACTCTAATCTAGGAAGATGCATACTGTTACTTCTACTGAATTGTATTGGTCGTATAGACCAAATTATGTGCAAGTGATAATAAAAGTATATGTAGGCAGAGAATGATTCAAAGTAATCTCGAAAACTGGTTAATGTAGCCTGCATGAAAAGTAAATAGTCAGATAACAACTGGGATTTTTATTCATATTTCCTAAAATATTCACAAAATTATACAGCTGCTGTTGCTGTCGTTGTTGTTCAGTGCCTCAGTTGTGTCTAACTCTTTGTGACCCCCATGGACTGCAGCACTCCAGGCTTCCTTGTCTTTCACTCTTCTGGAGTTTGATCAAACTCACGTTCATTGAGTTGGTGAGGCCATCCAACCATCTCTTCCTCTGCTGGCCACTTCTCCTCCTGTCTTCCATCTTTCCCAGCAACAAGGTATTTTCCAGTGATTCAGTTTTTCGCATCAGGTGGCCAAAGTATTGGAACTTTAGCTTCAGCGTCAGTACTTCCCATGAATATTCAAGACTGATATCCTTTAAGATTAACTGGTTTGATCTCCTTGTGGTCCAAGGGACTCTTAAGAGTCTTCTACAACACCGCAATTTGAAAGCATCAATTCTTTGGTGCTCAGCCTTTTCTACAGCCCAACTCCAACTCACACATCCATAAATAACTACTGGAAAAACCATACCTTTGGCTATACAAATGTTTGTCAGCAAAGTGATGTTTCTGCTTTTTAATACTCTCTCTAGGCTTGTCATAGCTTTCCTTCCAAGAAGAAAGCTTGAAAATCTTTTACATTCATGGCTACAGTCATCAGTAATTGTGGAGCCCAAGAAAATAAAATTTGTCACTGTCTCCATTGTTTTACATCTATTTGCCATGAAGTGATGGGGCTGGATGCCATGATTTTACTTTTTATTATAGGGGACTAGAATGCAAAAGTAGGAAGTCAAGAAACACCTGGAGTAACAGGCAAGTTTGGCCTTGAAGTACAGGATGAAGCAAGGCAAAGGCTAATATAGTTATATCAAGAGAATGCACTGGTCATAGCAAACACCTTCTTCTAAAACACAAGAGAAGACTCTACACATTGATGTCACAAGATGGTCAATACTAAAATCAGATTGATTATATTCTCTGCAGCCAAAGATGGAGAAGCTCTATACAATTAGCAAAAACAAGACAGGGAGCTGACTGTGGCTCAGATCATGAACTCCTTATTGCCTGATTTAAACTTAAATTGAAGAAAGTAGGGAAAACCACTAGACCATTCAGGTATAACTTAATCAAATTCCTTATGATTATACAGCAGAAGTGACAAATAGATTCAAGGGATTCGATCTGATAGATAGAGTGCCTGAAGAACTATGGATGAACATTTGTGACATTGTACAGGAGTAAAGGATCAAGACCATCCCCAAGAAAAAGAAATGCAAAAGGCAAAATGGTTTTCTGAAGAGGCCTTACAAATAGCTGTGAAAAGAAGACATGTGAAAGGCAAAGGGAAAAAGGAAAGATATACCCAACTAAATGCAGAGTCCCAGAGAATAGCAAGGAGAGATAAGAAAGCCTTCCTCAGTGATCAGTGCAAAGAAATAGAGGAAAACAATAGAATGGGAAAGACTAGAGATCTCTTCAAGAAAATTAGAGATACCAAAGGAAATTTTCATGCAAAGATGGGCACAATAAAAGACAGAAATGGTATGGACCTAACAGAAGCAGAAGATATTAAGAAGAGGTGGAAAGAATACACAGAAGAACTGTACAGAAAAAGATCTTCACAACCCAGATAATCACGATGGTGTGATCACTCACCTAGAACCAGATATCCTGGAATGTGAAGTCAAGTGGGCCTTAGGAAACATTACTCTGAACAAAGCTAGTGGAGGTGGTGGAATTCCAGCTGAGCTATTTAAAATCCTAAAAGATGATGCTGTAAAAGTGCTCCTTTCAATATGCCAGCATATTTGGAATATTCAGCAGTGGCCTCAGGACTGGAAAAGGTCAGTTTTTATTCCAATCCCAAAGAAAGTCAATGTTAAAGAATGCTGAAACTACCACACAATTGCACTCATCTTACACACTAGCAATGTTCAAAATTCTCCAAGCCTGGTTTCAACAGTACATGAACTGTGAACTTCCAAATGTTCTAGCTGGATTTAGAAAAGGCAGAAGAACCAGAGCTCAAATGGCCAACATCTGTTGAATCACCAAAAAAGCAAGAGACTTCCAGAAAAAATATCTACCTCTGCTTTATTGACTATGCCACAGCCTTTGACTGTGTGGATTACAAATGTGGAAAATTCTTAAAGAGATAAGAATACCAGACCACCTGACCTGTCTCTTGAGAAACCTGTATGCAAGTCAAGAAGCAACAGTTAAAATGGATATGGAACAACAGACTGGTTCCAAATCAGGAAAGGAGTACATCAAGGCTGTATATTGTCACCCTGCTTATTTAACTTATATGAGGAATACATCATGAGAAACACTGGGCTGGAAGAAACACAAACTGAAATCAAGATTGCCGGGAGAAATATCACTAACCTCAGATATGCAGATAACACCACTCTTATGGCAGAAAGCGAAGAACTAAAGAGCCTCTTGATGAAAGTAAAAGAAGAGAGTGAAAAAGTTGGCTTAAAACTCAACAAAGACCATGGCATTGAGTCTCATCACTTCATGGCAAATACATGGGTAAACAGTGGAAACAGTGACAGATTTTATTTTGAGGGGCTCCAAAATCACTGCAGATGGTGACTGCAGCCATGAAACTAAAAGATGCTTGCTCCTTGGGAGAAAAGTTATGACCAACCTAGACAGCATATCCAAAAGCAGAGACATTACTTTGTCAACAAAGGTCCATCTAGTCAAAGGTATGGTTTTTCCAGTAGTCATAATGGATGTGAGAGTTGGACTGTAAAGAAAACTGAGCGCTGAAGAATTGATGCTTTTGAACTGTGGTGTTGGAGAAGACTCTTGAGAGTCCCTTGGACTGCAAGGAGATCCAACCAGTCCATCTTAAAGGAAATCAGTACTGAATATGCATTGGAAGGACTGATGCTGAAGCTGAAACTCCAATACTTTGGCCACCTGATGTGAAGAACTGACTCTTCGGAAAAGACTCCGATGCTGGGNTTGGAGAAGACTCTTGAGAGTCCCTTGGACTGCAAGGAGATCCAACCAGTCCATCTTAAAGGAAATCAGTACTGAATATGCATTGGAAGGGCTGATGCTGAAGCTGAAACTCCAATACTTTGGCCACCTGATGTGAAGAACTGACTCTTCGGAAAAGACTCCGATGCTGGGAAAGATTGAAGGTGGGAGGAGAAAGGGACGACAGAGGATGAGATGGTTGGATGGAATCATCATTTCAATGGATAAAGTTTGAGTAAACTCTGGGAGATGGAGATGGACAGGGAGGCCTGGCATGCTGCGGTTCATGGGATCACAAAGAGTCGGACACGATTGAGCAACTGAACTGAACTGAAAATATAATTAAAAGATTATTAAGCAAAATGAACAGCTAGGTGTAAGATGTTAGAAGGATATGCCCTTGTGTTTATGTTCTCAGAGATTACATAGTGCCACTCTTGTGGGCCTTTGTAGAAGCAGATCCCTTGAAAATGCCCTCCAAGCATGATAATTATCTTTCAAAATCATTTTAAGATTAAACGCCCTTCTAATGGTTTCCTGGAATCCACTCCCCAACACTGTTAGTCATTACTTTAGTGTCTCAGTTACTGATACTTACATTACCTTATTTAACATTAGATCTGNGCCACTCTTGTGGGCCTTTGTAGAAGCAGATCCCTTGAAAATGCCCTCCAAGCATGATAATTATCTTTCAAAATCATTTTAAGATTAAACGCCCTTCTAATGGTTTCCTGGAATCCACTCCCCAACACTGTTAGTCATTACTTTAGTGTCTCAGTTACTGATACTTACATTACCTTATTTAACGTTAGATAGTGCTCTTACTTTACCCACTGCTCTTGTGACAGCTTCTACGAGGCATGGACCTGCTTTGTGCACCTGCAGACTTACTTCATGCCTTTGCTCTGTGCCTTTTGCTTCTGGTTCTGCATTTTTTGTTTGTTTGTTTGTTTGTTTGTTCTTTAGACACAAGGCATGGGTTACCTTTGGGTATCCACTCAGTACTCATGCATATCAACTAATAAAGGTTAATACATTTGTGACTATCGTTTGACCAACTGGGTACAAGCACCAAAGAATACATTCTTGCCAATTCAAACCCTGGAAAGTCAGTTTTCTAAAGCCTCCTCGGATGGACTTGTAAGACTGAGCACTAGGCTTTCATAGAAGAGCTAATTTGAGAATGCATGCCCACTCTACAGTGCCTTCATACCTTCTCTGTTAACTCCCCTTATTTCTCACTGTTACTTCCTTTGGTCACTCCGCAATTAAACTACCTGCATGAAGCCATTTTCTCAATAGGAAACTGTAAAAACCCAATAAGGACTGAAATATGATCTCAGATATTTGAGGAATGGAGATTTGTGATGTCATGCCCATCCAACTCATATCTAGCAGAAGGTAAAGGAAATAGTGGGAGAAAATTTATGATGATAATCTTTGGCCTGATAACCATATAGAGTCAAGAACTATAACAAGTATTCATATTTTGTGCTGGTCAATTATTTTTCTCCCCTTTTCTTGATACTGAGTAAGAATGAGAGGTTGTAGTAGTGTGGAACATTATGGTTATGACTGAATGACATCATTCTATTGTGTCTCCTCGGTGTTTGGGATGATAATTTTTTCATCTAAAAAGCGCAAAAAGGATGCTACATGGCAGAGCCAGGGAGTGCACCAGCCTCTGACCATTTCTTCACTCATATGCAGTCTTCACCCCCTATCTTTCTTATGTCATGGAAACTTACCCTTATAAATCACATCACTGAAGCTCCCCTCATGACTGGCTTTTGGTAAGACTTGGCCAAAGGGAGAAACCAGCAGATGACTGGAAGGCAGAGAAGAGAAATACGGTGGCATTTATCCCCCGGCACTTGGCACCATTATCTCCGGTGGCAGCTGTGTCCTTCTCAGTCATAGCTCCCGCCAGGCTCCGGTCAATACTATTTCTCCCTCACCTCTTAAGGAATAATGGCTTCTTACTGTTGCTCATCTGGAAGCCACACCATGCCTTGTTTGTCCTGTCCAGTCTACCTGCTTACTAAAGTCTTTTGTTTGAGACATCTGAATTAATTCTGGTTATTGCCAGTCCCCTGGGTGAACATACACTACTTTCCTCACGTATGCACACACACAAACACCACACACAGAACATTCATGCAAATGCATGTTTGCTAAGTTGCTTCAGTCATGTCTGATTCTTTTTGACCCTATGGACTGTAGTCCGCCAGGCTCCTCTGTCCATGAGACTTTCCCGGCAAGCATACTGGAGTGGGTTGCCATGCCCTCCTCCAGGGGATCTTCCCAACCCAGAGACTGAACCCACGTCTCCTGCACTGAAGGCAGATTCTTTACCACTGAGCCACCAGGGAAGCTTCTCAATGCAAATGACTCATCTATGAAGAATGGTAATGAAACATTTCATAAGAATAAAAGGGGAAATGATAATGAGGCACCAGTGAGCCAGGCCTAGAATCTTTTGCTGCAGTGCTTTAGAGTTTGCACCTGGACACAGACACACTTCTCCTCAATTTATAAAATATAAAGAAACTATATGGGACTAAAAGTAACTGTGCACATGTATATTGGGAGCAAATTCTGGGCCAAAAAATACACACACACAAAAAATCTAACTGCCATTTCTTAAACCTGGGAGCAAAAACTGGGTTCCAGAGAAAAACCAGAGTACTGCACATGCCCCCCTGCACTCAAGACCACAAAGAAGTAAGCAAAACACCTAAGTCTCCCCTCCAGTCTGACCCCTGGACATGCCCTTATCCTCACCTCGGGTAAGGAACGAGCTCACCCACCTCAGAGAGCCAGCAAGGGAACCGATTACTTGTTTTTTCCTCCCTCCCACAGCCAGTGCAGGGGCCCAAATAAAGCCTTGCCTGAATTTCTTGCCTAGCCTTTAGTCAATTTCTATTGATTGGAAAAGGCCAAGAACCCTGGTTGGTATCGCTGGGACAATGTATTTAAGTAAAAACAGCTAACCACTTGAAATCATGCTGTCTACTTCATTAACAGAATTTTTATAGTGATTTCAAACACATTTTATTATTATTTATTATTTTACCTCTTTCCCTTTGAGGCCTTCTTTGTAGAGAGTAAAAATTATACTGTGTCTATAATGTGATGTAAGCTATTAATAGAAAATGTTGGAAGCAAAGACAATATGTACAAGCTGGATTTAGAAAGGCAGAGGAACCAGAGATCAAATTGTCAACATTCATGGGATCATAGAGAAAGCAAGGGAAATCCAAAAAAAAAAAAAAATCTGCTTCATTGACTATACTTAAAGTCTTTGATTGTGTGGATCACAACAAACTGGATATTTCTTACAGAGATGGGAGTACCAGACCATCTTAGCTGTCTCTTGAGAAACCTGTATGTGGGTCAAAAAGCTGTTAGAACCAGGCATGGAACAACTGACTAGTTCCAAATTGGGAAATGAGTACAATAAGGCTGTATATTGTTGCCCTGTTTTATTTAACTTATATGTAGAGTACATCATGTGAAATGCCAGGCTAGATGAATCACAAACTAGAATCAAGACTGCCAGAAGAAAAGAAACATCAACAACCTCAGATATCAGATGATACCACTCTAATGGCAGAACATGAGGAAGAACCAAAAACCCTCTAGATGAGGATAAAAGAGGAGAGTGAACAAGCTGACTTGAAACTCACTATTCAAAAAACTAAAATCATGGCATCTGGTCCCATCACTTCATGGAAAATAGAGGGGGAAAGTGGAAGTGGTGACGGATTTTATTTTCCCAGACTCTAAATTCACTGCAGATGGTGACTGCAGCCATGAAATTAAAAGCCACTTGCTCCTTGGAAGAAAAGCTATGGCCAACCTAGACAGCATATTAAAAAGCAGAGACATCACTTTGCCAACAAAGATCCGTACAGATAAAGGTAAAGTTTTTCCAGTAGTCATGCATGGATGGGAGAGTTGGACCATAAAGAAGGATGCATGCTAAAGAACTGATGCTTTTGAATTGTGGCTGGAGAAGACTCTTGAGAGTTCTTCGGGTGGCAAGAAGGTCAAACCTGTCACTCCTAAAGGAGATCAACCCTGAATATTCATTGGAAGGACTGAAGCTCCAATACTTTGGCCACTTGATGCCAAAAGGTGACTCTTTGGAAAAGACCCTGATGCTAGAAAAGATTGAGGGCAAAAGGAGAAGGGGGAGGCAGAGGATAAGATAGTTAGATAGCATCACTGACTCAATGGACGTGAGTCAGCAAACTCTGGGAGATAGTGAGGACAGGGAAGCCTGGTGTGCTGTAGTCCATGGAGTTGCAAACAGTCAGAAATGCCTTCACAACTGAAAAACAACGACAAAAGGACAATAAGCACCTGGATAATTCTGATTAGACTGAAAGACAATCACTCTCAAGTACAATTCTTTCTCCCCCAACTTCTTTCCTTCCTGTAACTCCTTAAATGCCACTCTATTTTTATACCATCTGGCCTGCCTGCCATGTCCCTAGCGTGCCTTTTCCTCCATCTCTTTGTGTTAGGGTACCACTCTCCCAGATTACATGATGTCTACACATGGCAGGACACATGAACACAACAACTAATTTAAGAAAACTGAAATATCAACTTATAAATAATCTAAAGATTATTATGTCATGACATATTACAGCAAAGGAGAGGGGACAACCATGTCTTCATGTGATAATTTCAATGTCATTATTCATTTCCAAGATCAAATACACGATTATAATATTAATATAATTTGGTAAAGGCACAGGTTCACAAGCCACCTCTTCATCTCATTTTTATTCCTGATATCAACATATTCTTTTTGAAATATCAAGAAAAATCTTGGAAAGATCTTTTCACCATTGTTCACATGACCTCCACCAGCAAAGTAGATAAAGATATCCCCTTTTCTTTTTCCAGTTCCGTGGTTCAATGACTGATTGCAAATTGAGCTTAATATTCTAGAATAAATCTATGTGGACAACAGCATTTATTTTATGATATGTGAAATAAACACCACAAATTGACACTCTCACCCCTACATTGAACTGAAAGCTACTTAGGCAATGAAAAGGATTCTCATGAACAGGAAGACAGTTCATGGGCTGACAGTGCAGAGGTCTTGGTGGAAGCATCCTGTATCCAGTGCCAGAGGGTTAAAACAAGTCAAAATATCCTGTACACAGTGGACATGGCTGCAGCTTCTCTGAACCAGTTTTGTGACATGATTTGGGGTATTTTTCCAAATCACATAACCACTAAGTGTGGTCCTCTATTTCTTCTAGGAATTTATAAATTATCCAATATCTTTTGATTATTTTTCCTTTTTAAAATTATTTTGGACTTCAAGTAAAACAAAAAGTAATTCAATGATAATCTTATTCTGTCATCCTATAACATCATTCCCCTGTTTTATGACATTGTTGCATTTCTTTGATTCTTTCATTCTCCCCACTACCATCACTAAATAAATCTACTTACTCTACTGTCCTTGATATATGTACATGGATATATATTAAACAGTTATATCATAGTTTGTGGCATTATGTGTTTTTTTAACTTACATTAGTTAAGCTGAGTATCATTCTATTGGATTTTTTAATTAGTTATCTCTGATTACCATGAAGTCTATCTGTGTTTTTGTATAAACCTGTAATTCATGGCCTCAGCTATACCATAATACATAACAATCTTCTTTGATTTTATTTATCCCTTCTCCTATAATGGAAAGTTCAGTTCAGTTCAGTCACTCAGTCATGTCCGACTCTGCGACCCCATGAACTGCGGCATGCCAGACCTCCCTGTCCATCACCATCTCCCGGAGATCACTCAAACTCACATCCATTGAGTTGGTGACACCATCCAGCCATCTCATCCTCTCTCGTCCCCTTCTCCTCCTGCCACCAATCCCTCCCAGCATCAGGGTCTTTTCCAATGAGTCAACTCTTCTCATAAGGTGGCCAAAGTACTGGAGCTTCAGCTTTAGCATCATTCCCTCCAAAGAACACCCAGGGTTGATCTCCTTCAGAATGGACTGGTTAGATCTCCTTGCAGTCCAAGGGACTCTCAGGAGTCTTCTCCAACACCACAGTTCAAAAGCATCAATTCTTCGGCGCTCAGCTTTCTTCACAGTCCAACTCTCACATCCATACATGACCACTGGAAAAACCCATAGCCTTGACTAGACAGATCTTTGTTGGCAAAGCAATGTCTCTGCTTTTCAATATGCTATCTAGGTTGGTCATATTAGGTTACCTCCAATTTCCCACTGCCATAAACAGTGCTTCAAAAAACATCCTCATGCATGTCTCTTCATGGACAGATGTATTTGCTTTCCTGAATTTTATGCTATAACAGGATTAAAGGATCATAGTAAATTAGGAAATATGCTTTTAAGACTGTATCAGTCTTTGGGCTCATCTGTGCATATAGCTTCCTGTTTCTCTATGTTCTTACCAGCACTTGATATCATTCTACTTTATTACCTTTTATTTTATTTTTTTTTGTATTTATTTATTTTTTTACACGAACTCCCAAACATGAACCCCCCTCCCACCTCCCACCCCACATCTTCCCTCCAGATCATCCCCATACACCAGCCCCAAGCATCCTGCATTCTGCATTGAACATAGACTGGCAATTCATTTCTGTAAAGCTCTGTTAATTTCCCTGGTTATAAATTGTTATATTTGTTAGCCATTTGAGTTTCTTTGGGGAATAGTTCATTTACATCCTGTGCCCATTTTTCTTCTGGGTTATTTTCCTTATTTATATTTATAAGAAGTATGCCAATTTTCAGTTTAGTTCAATTCAGTTCAGTCACTCAGTCGTGTCTGACTCTGTGACCCCATGGACTGCAGCATGCCAGGCTCCCATCTAAAAATGTGTAAAATGCCAATTCTGGACATTGTAATTATCCTCTCCAAATCCAAATACAACATCCATCCTTCAGCAAAATAGAATATGTTTCTGCTTAAATTACCCAGCCAAAATAGGTTTATGTTGTTTACATATAAGAGTTTTTATTAAAACTGAGTCAAGGGGGGTTCATGTTTGGGAGTTCGTGTAAATTGCCAGTCTATGTTCAATGCAGGATGCAGGATGCTTGGGGCTGGTGTATGGGGATGATCTGGAGGGAAGATGTGGGGTGGGAGGTGGGAGGGGGGTTCATGTTTGGGAGTTCGTGTAAAAAAATAAATAAATAAAAATAAATAAATAAATAAATAGATACAAAAAAAATAAAATAAATAAAATAAAATAAAAATAAAATAAAACTGAGTCATAATGATACCTTCAAATTCTTTGATGATCAAAAAATACTATTTCCAAGAATCCTTATTCTGATTGATGAACAACATGTTTATGTGGTCTTATGTACAATATTCTGTACCTTTCCTTATGTTTCCCATAAGAAAAATCCATAACTCCCTTCTAAATATTTCACATCCTCTACAAAAGTGGTTCAAAATAAGCAGCACATTAACAGTACCCTTTCTATTTCTCTATATTCTGATGGTTTCACATTTATTCTGCTGCTGCTGCTAAGTCACTTCAGTCGTGTCCGACTCTGTGTGACCCCATAGACGGCAGCCCACCAGGCTCCCCCATCCCTGGGATTCTCCAAGCAAGAACACTGGAGTGGGTTGCCATTTCCTTCTCCAATGCGTGAAAGAGAAAAGTGAAAGTGAAGTCGCTCAGTCTGTCCGACTGTTAGCAACCCCATGGACTGCAGCCTACCAGGCTACTCTGTCCATTGGATTTTCCAGGCAAGAGTACTGGGGTGGGGTGCCATTGCCTTCCCCATCACATTTATTCTAGGTAACTGAAATTTACATAAATTATTTCCTTGACTACTGTTATTGATTGAAGAAGAAAATAATCAACTAATATTATCCTTAAGGGGCATATTGGTGGACTAGGAGTTTGAGACCATTATTTAAGTAAAAAAAAATATGATTTTAAAGTGTATTATTTCTCCAGTCATCTATAAGAAGAGTTAGTAACTATCACAGGTCTTAGAAATAGAAATTTTCACAGAACAACAGTTAATCAGTCAGAAGGCCGGTAATAAAGAGACACATTGTCTATAGATCATTTTAAAGCAGTCATAAATTGAATTAATTTGGTCTTGTCATCATATTCTACTAATTGTAATCAAGGGCAATGATGGAATGTCTTTGCCTATCAGGAAAGGATAACTCACAGAATCCATCTCTTTGATTAGTACTGTGACACTGGTTTTTAGAACATCTGTAATATATATTCTAAGAGTAGCATCCTTATGTCAACATCAGCATGAGCAGATGAGAAATTCTCTTTAATCATAAACTTCATTTTGGGGAAGGGTGAAAAGGAAGATCTATTCACTTTGCCAGAGGCAAACTAAAGCTTCAGAAAAGCGCAAGGAAAACAGAATTCATAGTGTGACGTTAACTTTGTCTCATTTATTGGAACATCTACATGGATGCATTTAAGCATGAAAATATGTATATGTATATATGTATGTGTAGGGCTTCCCTCATAGCTCAGTCAGTAAAGAAACTGCCTGCAATGCAGGAGATCTGGGTTTGATTCCTGGGTCAGGAAGATCCCCTGGAGAAGGAAATGACAGCCCACTCCAGTATTCTTGCCTGGAGAATCCCATGGACAGAGGAGCCTGGCAAGCTACAGTCTGATTGTAAAGCTCTGTTTATTTCCCTGGTTATAAATTGTTATATTTGTTAGCCATTTGGAGTTTCTTTGGGGAATAGTGTATTCATATCCTGTGCCCATTTTTTGGGGGGTTCATGAGGTTGCAAGAGTCAGACACAGTTAAGCATGAAAAAATATATCTATGTACACATATGCATATGTAATTTTCATCAAGTATGAATCAGTCTACAAAGTCAGGTGTTCATTCACGTATCAAAAAGTGTTGTAATACCTGCCATTCCTTGAGCACTATTCTGTTCTGGAGGCTTAGAATATGCAATAGAGAAAGTGTGACAAGCAGATACTCCCACTTCTTTATTGAGCTTCTTAAATCTGACATAAACTCTCCCATCTAGTGGAAATATTGATTTCCAATGACACAACAGCATAGACCTATAGTAAGGAAGGAAATGTTTTCCTTTATTGCCTAAAAACAACTACCTAACGATCTTCCCTGTCAATATCAAGCTCCCTTACCAAGCAGAAAAGAGTTCAGTTCTGTGCTCATCCACCTGAGGGCCTCTCAGAAAAACAGAGGAACCACGTTATCTTTACACAGCTGCTCCCTTGCTAAACCCAGAAAGGACTTCAGTTTCAGTATTCTTGTAAAGATTCAGATCAGTTTTTTCAATTTCTTATGGGAGGAGAAGGCAGAGGATACTGTCACAAGTGAAAAGACAAAGGTGAATTCTTCCGGTTACACACAGACACACGTGATTTGTACTGAGGGAAGAACAGAGAACAGAGAATATTTCCAGTACAATAGGCTCATGTCCTATTCGTGGTAACTGAGACAACACTGAAAGAACGTCTATCACTTAAAAGGTTCATTCTTGATACATTCATTTCATAAAGTCTTGATCCCAACCAATGTTCTTGGCCTTCCCCAGTTACTAGAAATCGATAAAAGGCCTGCCAAGAAATGCAGACGAAGTTATACTGGGGCTCCTGCGGCCACAGAAGGGAGGGGAAACAAGTGTGTTTCCCTTGTTTGTCCCCTAGTTGGAAATTGGTGAGTTGGCTGCTTATACGGAGTGAGGGGTTGGGCTGGAGGGGGAGCTCAGGTGTCTGGCCTCTTTGGTGGTGCTGGTGCAGGGGGAATGTGCAGTACCCTGCTTTGTTCTCAACACCGTTTTTGCTCCCACATTTGAGGAGGTTGGACTTTTTGCACCTTCTTGTCCAAAATTTGCCCCAACTGAAAACACACACAATAATTTTTACTCCCTTATAGTTTCTCTGTATTTTGTTGCTTGAGAAGATGTTTCTCCAGGTGCAAGCATTGAAGCACTGCAGCAAAGGGTCCCAGCCTGTCTCAGTATTACCATTATAATATATAAAGAATGGAAAGTAGCTTAACTGAACACTGAAGGTTGACTATTGATTTTTTTCCCCCAAACCGGAAAAACTCTCATAGCTTGATTCAGTTGAGATAACCAAAGGATATGGTTTTGAAGTGCTTAAAAAAAAAAAAAAAAAAAGATGCAAAATAAGAAAATCATGCGAGCTATTGATGACAATTAGTTAAACCATACAAAGGTGATCTTTGTTAGCACTTCAGTGCTTCATGTCCCCAGAACTGAAAAGCTGGGGAAAGATGCTCTTGTGATTAAAAGTGACACTGATTGGGACACTCGGAAAGGTTTTTCTCCAAATTCTGCCATATTATGATCCTTTCCAATTGTGAGATAACTTAGACAGTTCTGGACCATACAGGATCCAACATGAGGGTTATGTTATATTTAATATTATTACTATTCTACTCTTTCAGACAGCTTTAAGTGATTTAAGTTACATTCACTGAAATAGCATGCAAATAGCAAAGTAGTGTCAACCAGCAATGATTACCCAAAATATTGATCAAAGTCAGAACCATTAAAGAAAAATAGCAGAGAAAGGGAAGGTGTGTCCCCGTTTTGTCAGGGGCAGTGATTGCCATTGCTATTGTTTAGTTGCTAAGTCATGTCAAACTCTTTTGTGACCCCATGGACTGTAGCCTGCCAGGCTCTTCTGCCCATGGGATTTCCCAAACGAGAATACTGGAATGGGTTGCCATTTCCTTATCCAGGGCATCTTCCCAACCCAGGGATTGAATCCACATCTCCTGCACAGCAGGAGAATTTTTTTTAACACTGAACAGCCAAGGATTTCCATACTTATAAGTAAAAACCAGTGGCAAGTGACCATTTTAATTTATTGGACACCAAGAGGTAACATGATCCAATGCCTTTCCACCATATTAAAAGAGCCATAATTTCTCCATTCATTAAAAAAATATTTTGTTGTAGATTTGAAGCATACCCATAATCAGTAAGAAGTAAAGGACTGTCAGGAACAGGAAATTCTATATACATATTCAAAATAAAGTTGAATAGTTCTTCAGTAATATCTCTTCTGTGATCCATTTTAAACAGAATGTCACGAGTGACATCAAGATTTCAGGAAAGGTGAATAAGCCATCAGAGAATGTAAATCTTTTAGGAGACCTGTGATGGTTAATTTTATATGTCAGTCTAACTGAATCACGAAGTATCCAGATATTTGGTCAAACATTATTCTGGATGTTTCTCTGAGAGTGTGCTGAATGAGGTTAACATTTAAGCCGGTTGACTGAGAATAGTAGATTGCTCTTCCTAATGTAGGTGTGTGTGTTGCTAAATTGCTTTCAGTCTTGTCCGACTCTTTGCAACCCTATGAACTGTAGCCCACCAGGCTTCTCTGTCCATGGGATTTTCCAGGCAAGAACACTGGAGTGGGTTCCCATTTCCTTCTCCAGGGGATCTTCCCAACCCAGGAATCAAACCCATATCTCTTACATCTCCTGCTTTAGCAAAGCAATTCTTTACCAACAGCGCCACCTGGACACACTAATGTGGCTGGGCCTCATCCAATCTGAGGCATGAATAGAACCAAAAGGCTAAAGACAATTTCTCCTGCCTGACTGGCTTTGAACTGGAGCATCAACTCTTTCCTGCCTTCAGACTTGAAGTAAAACATCAGCTCTTCCTGGGTCTCAAGGTTCCCGGCCTTTGTACTAGAAGTGAACCATCTGCTCTCCTAGCTCTCGGGCTCTTAGATGAGGGCTGAACTCTCCATAAGTGCCCCTCCATCTCTAGCTTGCCAACCCACTGTGAAGATCTTGAGACACCTGCCTCTATAAGTGCATGTTATATTCCTCATAATAAATAAATGAATGTATTATACATAAGTAAACAAACACACACACACACATACATGTACACATATCCTACTAATTCTGTTTCTCTGAGAATCCTGACTAATGCAGTGCCCAAGGTTGTCTTTCATCAAGAAATAACGTTCATGAATTAACTTTACCCTTCCTACTTTCCTTCCACTCTTTCTCCAAACAAGAATATATATATATTTACATTTATCTCCAAAACATTCACTGATTAGTTTATTCGATTTCTGATGGGTGCTTTATCTTTTATGAGGTATCTATATGCTCTTGAGTATACTTCTGGGTTTTCTATTCTATTTCATTAATCTATGCATATATCCACACCACTCTTTTTTAAATTTGTGGGTTTTAAATTGTATCACCACTCTGTTTTATTAATTGAGATTTTATGAGTTTTAATGTAAGGTGTCTCCCCTCTCCCTTTTATTTTTTTCAAATATATTTATTTTTAATTGGAGGACAGTTGCTTTACAATATTGTCTTGGTTTCTGCCTTATATCAACATGAATCAGCCATAGGTATACACATGTTCCCCTCTTAAACCTCCCTCCCATCTCCCATCCACCCACCCCTCTAGGTTGTCACAGAGTTTACCAGCTTGAGCTAAATACAGCAAGTTCCTGCGTCATACAGCAATTCCCACTGGCTATTTTACATATGCTAATGCATGTGTTTCCCTGCTACTCTCTGAATTTGTCCCACCCTCTCCTTCCCCGACTGTGTCCACAAGTCTGTGCTCTATGCTGGAGATGCCATTGCTGCCCTGCAAGTAGATTCATCAGTACCATCTTTCTAGATTCCAAAAACATGAGTTAATATACAATATTTGTTTTTCTCATACTTCACTCTGTATAATAAGCTCTAGATTCTTCCACCTCATTAGAACACCTCATTCCACCACATTAGAGTCAAGACATTCCTTTTTATGGCTAAGTAATACTCCATTGTATACATGTACCATAGCTTTGCCATCCATTCATCTGTGATGGACACGTAGGCTGCTCCCATGTCCTAGCTATTCCCTCTCCCTTTTGTTGTTGCTTTTCCAACTTTCTGCTGATTTGTTGCTGTTATTTTCTAAACTGATGTATAATTTATATATCGTGACATACCTAGCTCTTATATGCTTAACCTAATGAATTTTAAAGGTTTTATACAGTCATGCCTATTTCAACATACAATGTTGTTTTAATTTATTTATTTTCTTTTGTTTGGGGAAGTGATATCATTCTGTTGTTGAATTTTCCTATCCAAGCACGAAGTATTTCTTTCCATGTGACCGAGTCATTTTTTGTGTCACTGGGCTTCCCTGGTGGCTCAGCGGTTAAAGCATCTGCCTCCAATGCGGGAGACCCGGGTTCGATCCCTGGGTCAGGAAGATCCCTTGGAGAAGGAAATGGCAATCCACTCCAGTATTCTTGCCTGGAGAATCCCATGGACAGAGAAGCTTAGTAGGTTACAGTCCACGGGGTTGCAAAGAGTCGGACACGACTGAGCGACTTCACCTCACCTCATATGGAAGCTCACCCACTGAACAGCTGCACTATTTGATGGTGTAAGATAAACTTCCATTATGTTAAGTCAGTAAAAATCTGAAGCTTATTGACTACAGCAGTTAGTCTATACTAACCAATACAGTTAGACTTCATGTCAGGAGTGGGTTGTACTTTGCTGTCTTATAGAGCCTGAGTTATACTTGGTTACAAGTTCCTGATATAGTGAAGGCTGTTAACATTCATATGTGCTTTTTATTAGCTTCAGTGCATTTCCACAAGGCACCACTAGGTGTCATCTACTAATAATTTTCACTGAGCTGCTGCTGATGTACAGACTGAAACTGTTTTTCCCTGTTTCCTGCAGCTGTGCTGGCTGAACTCATAAAAATTTAGACCAAGTCTCCACCCTCCCACTGTCGTTGCTAAAACACAGACAGATTCACTGGAAAAATGAGAACTGTTTGTTCTTTGTTTCTAAAAACATTGTTTAAAAGATTATTCTTCTCAGGAGCACAAGTGTAGCCTTTATCTTTATACAAAGATTAACCCGGCCCCAGAGACTGGTTGGACTTCCCTGGTGGCTCAGATGGTAAGGCATCTGCCTACGATGCGGGAGACCTGGGTTCAATCCCTGGGTCAGGAAGACCTCCTGGAGAAGGAAATGGCAACCCACTTCAGTACTCTTGCCTGGAAAATCCCATGGATGGAGGAGCATGGTAGGCTACAGTCCGCGGGGTCGCAAAGAGTCGGACAGGACTGAGCGACTTCATTCACTCACTCAGACACTGGGTGATGATTCATCTGAGAGCTGGTTAAGCACAGATTTGGAAGAGAAAGTTCATTCTCCATACACCCTCAATCACCCATCCCTGTTCTCTAGCACCATAACACAGCAGTAAAAAAAGGTCCGAACAACATCAAGGTCAGCCTTGAAGAAGATAAGTAATTACAAACTGGAGACCTCTTGGAAAGGAATGGCTGAAGTCACATATCCTGACTTTACATACATGCTTGGAGCAAGACATTGGAATTGGTTGAAAATCATCTTAAATGGCTATTGGATAAGCCACCTCATTCCACCTGGCTTCAATATTCCTAAGAGAATAAGTCTGAAGACAAGGAGACCAGATTGAAGGTTGTTGAGGTAGAATAGATACAAATCAATGGTATCTAGAACTCATATAGTAGTCATGGAACCAAGAAAGGGAGATGGATTTGAGAGTTATAAAAGGAATAAAACATACAAAACTGGGCAGCCGTTTCATGTTTCAGGTGAAAGAGAGGGAGATGTCTAGAAAATATCCACAGTTCCAGAGTCAAAGCAACTCGGGATGGTGCCTCTTCCTGAGGTAGGAAAAACTAAAAATGGAAAAAATTGTGGTACAAAGAATATGTTTTCACTTTTTAACATGCTAATTTTGATATTTCTGAGGGATGTTCAATTGAAAATATCGAATAGTTTAAAATCATTCTGAGAATGAATTTTGGTTAAAGAGAGAGTAGCAACATTTTTACTCTTTTCCACTCCCCCACACCCCACCAAAAACAAACAAAAAAGTAGAGGGAAAGTAATCTATCTTCAATGAAACATAGAAAAGGGTACAACCACAAGCCACATTTAAGAGGCATATCTGCCAAATACTTGGTCTCTATACTAAAAGAAGAGAAGAGAACTCAAAAAGCCAAGCCCTGCTTCCTAGTGTCTAGATCAGGATAACCAATTTCATGTCACCAACACCCTAAAAGTTCCTTTGATTAGAATATTGAGCTCTATGAGTACAAAGAATGTTAAAAAATGAAAAGAGAAACAAGCCCAAAGTGTAGTCACTTGTGTTAAACACCACAACAGCAAAACTAAGACTTAATACCTAACTTTATTGGTGTTTCAGCCTCCTCCAGAGTGGAATTTTAAACCAGTCTGCCAGGAATTTCCTGATCAACACTAGTTAATAAGACACCTGCCTTCCCTGATTTAAGGAAAAGTGACTTTGCCTAAAACATTTTCTTCCTTTGCTACTAACCTGCTTGTCACACCTTGTTTCTGCCTATGAAAACCACCCATTTTGTACAGCTCCTCAGAGCTCCCTTCTGATTGCTAGAAGGAATGCTGCCTGAGTCATGAATCACTAAATAAAGTCAGTTAGATCTTCAGATTTACTCAACTGAAATTTGTTTTTAACGGAAGTCCATAAGAAAGGAAGTATGTCCTTAAAGAGACCCAGGAGGACATCTCAGAATGCAGGGAGGTGCAGTAGGTCAGATCATGCTGACCCACCAAGTGGATGCTGTGAGGAGTGAAAGTGAAAGTCACTCAGTCATGCCCGATTGTTTGCAACCCCATGGAGGGTAGCCCGCCAGGCTCCTCTCTCCATGGAATTCTCCAGGCAAGAGCACTGGAGTGGGTTGCTGTTTCCTTCTCCTGGGAATCTTCCCGATCCAGGGATCGAACCTGGGTCTCTTGTACTGCAGGCAGATTCTTTATCATCTGAGCCACCAGTGAGGAGTGAGGGAAAGGTAAATGTGGGGAAGAGCAGGGCATCTGGGTGTGTGAGAGAGAAGAAAACAGAAGGGAAGGGGAAAGACGGAAGGGGGGAAATTCCCAATGTACTGTAATAACCAAGGGAGACTTCTGGAGGTGAAGTGGGGTGAAAGAGGGAAAGGAAGCCTGTACAGCCACACTGCAACAGAGCTTGTTACTTAAAAGCAGGGCATCTGGGTGTGTGAGAGAGAAGAAAACAGAAGGGAAGGGGAAAGACGGAAGGGGGGAAATTCCCAATGTACTGTAATAACCAAGGGAGACTTCTGGAGGTGAAGTGAGGTGAAAGAGGGAAAGGAAGCCCGTACAGCCACACTGCAACAGAGCTTGTTACTTAAAAGATGTTGCTGGAATCCTCAACCACTGCTAACTGCAATTTTTGTTATTTTAATTAATTAAATAATTAATTATAGCAAGTGACTAGCTTCCATTTGAAGATAGGTAAAAAGTCAGCATATGCTGATACATAAAAACTTTGCCAAAGAGAGAGGGAAAGAGAGACACACAGAGGGAGAGAAAGGAAGAGGGAACAGATAAGCAAAAGACAAAAAGCATATTCCACCCAAAGAAAATAGAGGAATTTCCCAATAAACTAAATGAAGAATAGTTCTCCAAATGGTACAGAAACACTGTGATCACTATTTAGAAAAGACAACGTGAATGAGATAGTATTTGTCACAGATATTTGCTGCTTTTGCTTACTGACATCCATTTCCCTTTCTTTTAATAAAAGTATCATGCAACTAGCAACTAGCCCTCAGGCAACCAAAGTACTTTGAAAGAAAATGACTCCATCCTCATCATCCAATGAGGGTAACATTTCAGCCATAGTGATTGGTTCAGGAACAGACCTGTGACATAAATTGGTCAACTCATAATGAAGCCATTATTTATGTGCAATATCTGAATTTGCTTTTAAAAAAAAAAGCCTTTATTGCTTTATTTCCATTAGAATAAAAAAATGAAGGTCTGAAAGTTGCTTATGGCCATGTTATAACCACAAGGGGAACTCTTGCCTAAGGATGGAACCAATATCAATAAATTCGATTTGGGAAGTTGAGAAAAAGAGGAAGAGAGGGAAAGAAAGAAAATAGGTACTGAGCACATAGTTTTAGTCCTGATTAAACTCATTCCCTAGTCTTTTCAAGATCTAACCTTTTGTTGTTGTTGTTATAATCCATTTGAGTCAGTATTTATTGCCTGTTTAGGAACATTCCTAATTGAAGCACAAGAGATCAAGAAATAGCCAGTAATAGAAATAGATAGCATTTATTGATTGCTTGTTTTGTGCCAGGCATGATACTAAGCTCTTTGTAGGGACTATCTTAATTAAACATCAGAGCAGGCCTACATAATAAGTACTATTATTATCTCCACTTTATAAATGAGATAACTGAGTGACCCAGATGAAATAAACAATGTGCTTTCCAAAGTCACAGCTAGTGAGAAATTGAGCAATAATTTACACTAAGTAAATCTAATTCCAAAGCTATACTTAAACAGTAGATGGAGTTCCTTCTGAAAAAGATCTTTTACACAATGTAAGAATATAAACTGTGCTCACTCAGTCATGTCTGACTATTTGCCACCCTTTTGACTGTAGCCCGCCAAGCTCCTCTGACCATGGGGTTTTTCAGGTAAGTATCTTGGAATGGATTGCCATTTCCTCCCACAGGGTATTTTCCTGACCCAGGGATGGAACCCACATCTCCTGCATTGCAGATGGGTTCTTTACCGCTGAGCCATCCAAGGAAGCCCAAGAACGTAAATTGAGTAGATATAAATAAAGTGGAGCATGTAAGCTATGCAAGTCTTTTTCTATTCCATTTGTTTGTTTTGCCTCTTCTTGCATAGTGCCAATTTGGAAGTTGAATTTCTTTATCATCTTTCATATTTATTATCTTTTTTATTAAAATGTTTATATTCATGTTTTTTCCAATTAGTTATGTGAGATTTTTTCAATTTTCTTTAAAGTGTTTCAATAATATTTATTAGGTTTATAACATTTTGGTTGCTCTATAATGTTTTATGTTTGCTTCTTCCTTTTCTTTCTTTTAATCTCTTATTCTCATTTATAGAGGACATGATCACCCATGTATAAAAATGCTGAGAAATCTGAGAAAAAGCTGCTAGCAGTAATAAGTGAGTTTACTAAAGTCAATGGATACAAAGTTGATATACATAAATCGTATTTCTATATACTAAAAATCAACATTAGGAAATTAAAATTTAAAAGCAATATTATTTGTAACATTATCAAACACTATAAAAATAGATATAAATTAAAGAAAATACAGTTGAGCCTTGAGCATGTATTTGAACTACACGGACCCATTTGTATACAGACTATAAATAAATATTGCAGTACTATGTGATCCATGGTTGATTGAATCCATGGAGGCAGAACTGAGGACATGAAGGGCCAACTGCTAAGTTATACACGGGTTTTCTACCCATGTGGGGGTAAGGGGCAGCATCCCTTAGTCCCCCATTGTTCAACAGTCAGCTGTATGTGTAAGACTTGCATACTGAAGACTGGCATTGCTGACAGGAATTAAAGAAGCCTTCAAAAATGTAAGGATATGCTATATACATGGATTAGAAGTTTTAATAGTGTAAAGAAATCAGTTCTTCCTAAATTAGTCTGTATATGTAACAGAATTCCAAACAAAATTTCCAAAGGCTGTTTGGTAGAAATAATCCAACAAAATTAGAAAATTTACTTTAACTAACTTTAGTATTTACTATAGAGCTACAATACAGTGAAATCTTGCCATATAGGTGTAAGGCATGTAATACAACAGAGTCCACAGATGAAACCACTGTGTGTATTGTTTACCTAAAAGTTGTCTTCATAGTTCCATAAGTTACTCCTTTTTCTATTAGAAAAGTCGTCTAATTTTTCTTAACCATGTAGGTATATTGGTTTACTTAGAGTTGGATTCGAACATGGTTTAAGTTTTTCGTTAAACTCAATCTAGTGTGTTGAATACACACGAAGCCCAGTAGCTCAGCAGTAAAGAATCAACCTGTAAAGCAGGAGATGAGGGTTCGATCCCTGGACTGGGAAAATTTCCTGGAGGAGGGCACAGCAAACCACTCCAGTATTCTTGCCCGGAGAATCCCATGAACAAAGAAGCCTGGGAGGCTATAGTCTATAGGGTTGCAAAGAGTCAGAAAGGACTGAAGCAACTGAGTACAAATGCTCAGAACTTATGTGAGAACTAGTACTATAAAACTTCTAGAAAGAGACACAGGGGAAAAATCTTTGTGAACTTGGAATAGGCCAGATCATCCATCTTGGAATGGATTTCTTAAATAAATTACACACACATACACACACACATAAAAGAAAAAATTGATAAAATGTACTTCATTTAAATTAAAAACCATGCTCTTCAAATATTGCAAAAATGATGAGACAGTCCCAGATTGAGAGAAAATAATGCAAGGCTCTCATCTGAAATTGGACTAGTATACAAAAATATAAAGAACACATCACTCAATAACAAAAAGGCAATAATAAAGATAAAAAACTCAATTTTTGATAGGCAAATATTTAAACAAATTCTTCATCAAAGACATGAAGATGTAGCAAACAAATGTCTATTTTTAAAAAATCAGCATCATTTTTGGGGAAATTAGAACCACAATGAGATATCATTAAAATGTCAAAAACTAAATAGACTGACAACACCAAGTGTTGACAAGAATGTGGAGCAACTACTCACACACTGCCGATGGAAATGCAAAATGACAGTGACACTGTAAAACATAGTCTAGAAGCTTTTATAGTGTATACATGAAACTCCAATAAAACACAGAAATTTATACCTAAGTATTTACCAGGAGGGAAAAAATGATCATGTCCACAAAATATAAGTGGCACATGGAGAACAAAAACTGTAAACAGCCCAAATGCCAATCAGCTAATAAATGGATAAGCAAAGTACGGTATATTCATTAAATGAAACCCCACCATAAAAAGAAATGTCCTAATATATGCACAACAACATGGATCGTTCTCAAAAACCTTATCTTAAGTGACAGAAGCCAGACATAAAAGACTGCACACTATATGTTTCCACTTATATATGAAATGGTGGAAAGATAAATCTAGAGTGACTGAAAATAGATCAGTGATGGCCAGGGTCCTGGAATGAGGGGGAAAGATTTACCACAAACGAGCATGAGAAAAATTTGGAGGACAATAGAAATGTTTTATACATCATAATTAGTTGTAGTTGTTATTACACAGTTATGTATATTTGTTAAAATTCATCAAATTTCATGTTAAAAATCACAGGATTTTATTGCATGCAAATTATAACTAAAAAGGTTAATTTTTTCATTGAAAAGGCTCTCATCTGTATATCAAAAACATCAGACATGTAAAGTTGCTGATTATTTTAAATGACTATTGTCATCTTCAGACAAACAAAAGAAATATTTTGTTTAAAAAAGGACAGGTCATATGAGAGTGGAGATCTAGATGGTGGATTAGGAGGACACTGAGCTCAACTCCTCCAATGAACACATCAAAAATACAATGACACATGGAGCAGTTCTCACTGAAAACAACTTGGACCAGCAGAAAGGCTCTTCTACAACCAAGGTGGGCTCCTCTGGTGGCTCAGCAGTAAAGAATTCACCTGTCAAAGCAAGAGAAACGGGTTTGATCCCTGGGTCAGGTAGATCCCCTGGAGAAAGATATAGCAACCCACTCCAGTATTCTTGCCTGGAAAATCCCATGGACAAAGGAGCCTGGTGGGCTACAGTCCATAGGGTCAGACACACCTAAGCATACACACACGACCAAGGCTGTAAAGACAGGAAGGAAGGAAAAGTGATCTTGTCAGGATCTGCACCCCTAGAAGGGGCACAGAAGAGCCAGGGGATTTCACAGGCTCTGTGATCTTCCTAGGAGAGTGAAGAATTTGAAACTTATATTGGTCACCCTGGCCCTGGAGTCTGACACCAAAAAGATTATTTCCCTTTGAAAACCAGTGGGACTTACTAGAGGAAACCAAGGTTTTGCTCTTGAAAAGTGAATACACACACCTGTTTACTCCTGGTCACAGCATGGATTGAAAACTGCTTGGGGCTTTGGCCAGGAACATCCAGTTTGCATCCCAGTCCACACTAGACACTAGCTCCAGCCCCCACCGAGCTAGTGCTGCTCTCTACTGAGGCACAGGCTGCTGTTGCCCACACTTAGAAAATGCACCTAGCTCAGTCCAGACCCTGCCTCTGATAAGGGTAGAAGAAGGCATTGCCAACACGCGTGTCCCTGCCCACATCTAGAAGGAATGAAATTAGCTGTAAAGACAGGGACTGGCATTGCCAGCAGGACCTACCAAAGTTATTAGTGAATCACCAGTTCCTCTTGGCTTGACCAAACCTCAAACCAGTGTACCCTCAACAGGGAAAAAGTGAGACCAGAACAGAAATGTAGCCCCAAGCTGTCAGGCCTCCACCACTACCTTACCCAAAGCCAAGTTAGCCATTGCAAACACAGGAGTAAACTGATTCCTTCAAGGCATCTGCTGGAACAGATGTGGGCCTTGATCCCAGCCCTGACTGTTATTAAGCACAGGAGAAACCCTAGGTCATACCTGGTTCTGACTCTAGCTCCTCCATCTGTAATCCTACCTCCCACCATGGTGGAGGCTGCCAGCATATCTCAGGGGAAGGCATGACCCTGGATCACTGCAGATCCACCTCTCCTATCAAAGCCCCTAGACACTTGAAGAACACACACGGGTGCTCCCAGACAAAGGCAAGATAGGTGACCGCTTCACCTGATTTAACAGAGAACAGAATTTAAAGTTGAACAGAATCAGAAGACTGAGGAACACGTTTCAAACAGAACAATAAGGGAAAATCTGGTAAGAAACCTAGTGAAACAGAGATAAAGAATTTACCAGCTAAAAGTTCAAACCATTAGTAATACATAGGCTAACTGAAATGGGGGAAAGTGTATATAAATATGGTGAGAATTCTTTCAAATGACTAGAAAATATTAAAAAAGAAACATTCAAAGCTGAAGGATACAATAACTGAAATGAAAAATATATTAGAACTAAGAAAAGAGTAGGTGATAGAGAAAAATGTGCAAGTAATCTAGAAGGTAAAATAATGGAAATCAACTAATCAGAACAATAAAAAGAAAAAAAGAATTTGAAAAGTGAGGATAGTTAAAGGGACCTATACAACAACATCAATCATACCAGCATTTACTTTAAGGGTTCCAGAAGGAAAGAGAAAGAAAGGGGTTGAAGACTTATTTAAGAAAAGTATGACTGAAAAATCCTCAAAGCTGAAGAAAGAAGCAGATTTCCAGATACAGGACGCACAGAGAGTTCCAAACAAGATGAACCCAAAGAGAACCATATTAAGACACATTCTAATACTGAAACTGCAAAAGAGAGAATTTTAAAGTTAGAGAGAAAAACAAAGAGTCACATACAAGGAAACCCACATAAGCCTATCAGTTGATTTCTCAGAAGAAATTTCACATGCCAGAAAAGAATGGCATAGTGTATTTAAAATGCGGAAAGGGAAATACCTACAACCTTGTAAGTTCTACCCAGCATGGTTAGCCTTTAGAAATGAAGATGAGATAAAGAGATTCTCAGACAAAAATAAATAAATAAATATACCGACTTTTAAGAAGTGTTCAAAAATCTTCTTTAAGTGAAAAAGAAAAAGTCTACAAAAAATGTAAGAACTTATAGGAAAGGAAAAATTCCACTAGTAAAGGCAAATATATAGTAGAGGCTGAGAATCTATCACTTGAATAGCTAGTATGAAAGTTAAAAAACAAAAGCTATAAAGTCAGCTATGACTGTAAGAAACAGTTAAGGACTAGACATGAAGACACAAAATATAACATCAAAAACACAAAATATGAAGGGTGGGATTAAAAATGTAGATCATGTTTATTGCAGAACTATTCACAACAAATAAAGTATGGGAATGACTTAATTGTCCATCAACAGATGGATAAAATGTGATACACACACACACACACACACACACAATAAGATATTACTCAACTTTTAAAAAGGAGAAAATCTTACCATTTGCAACAATATAGATGGATGACTCTGGAAGATATTGAGGTAAGTGTCTTTCAGACACAGGAAGAAAAATATCACATAATCTCATTAGTGTGGAAACTTTTTATAAAATGAAGAGTCAAATTTAAGTAGCACAGAGTAGAATAGTGTTTACCAGAAGCTGCACCTCTGAATCGAGTTGGGAGTAAAGAGAAGACACTATTATCTGAATTTTCAGTCAAGATAAATAGTTTTCTGAGGCATAATATACACCATGTTATCGATAATGTTATGGTTAATGATAATGTTATTACATACTTTAAATTCACTAGATCTCAAGAGTTCTCACCACAAGAAAAGATATTAATTATATAAATATGCTAATTGGCTTCCATATGATAATCTTTCAATGTACACATACGTAAAAATAATTCATTGTTTACCTTCAGTTCAGTTCAGTCACTCAGTCGTGTCCAACTTTTTGCGACCCCATGAATCGTAGCACGCCAGGCCTCCCTGTCCATCACCAACTCCCAGAGTTTACCCAAATTCATTTGCATCGAGTCGGTGATGCCATCCATCCATTCATCTCATCCTCTGCCATCCCCTTCTCCTCCTGCCCCCAGTTCCTCCCAGCATCAGGGTCTTTTCCAATGAGTTAACTCTTCACATGAGGTGGCCAGAGTACTGGAGTTTCAGCTTTAGCATCATTTCTTCCAAAGAAATCCCAGGGCTGATCTCCTTCAGAATGAACTGGTTGGATCTCTCAAGAGGGACTCTCAAGAGTCTTCTCCAACACCACAGTTCAAAAGCATCAATTCTTCAGTGCTCAGCCTTCTTCATAGTCCAACTCTCACATCCATACATGACCAGTGGAAAAACCATAGCCTTGACTAGATGGACCTTTGTTGGCAAAGTAATGTCTCTGCTTTTCAATATGCTGCCTAGGTTGCTCATAACTTTCCTTCCAAGAAGTAAGCATCTTTTAATTTCATGGCTGAAATCACCATCTGCAGTGATTTTGGAGCCCAAAACTATAAAGTCTGACACTGTTTTAACTGTTTCCCCATCTATTTCCCATGAAGGGATGGGACCAGATATCATGATCTTCATTTTCTGAATGTTGAGCTTTAAGCCAACATTTTCACTCTCCACTTTCACTTTCATCAAGAGGCTTTTTAGTTCCTCTTCACTTTCTGCCATAAGGGTGGTATCATCTGCATATCTTAGGTTATTGATATTCTCCCAGCAATCTTGATTCCATCTTGTGCATCTTCCAGTCCAGCGTTTCTCATGATGTACTCTGCATATAAATTAAATAAGCAGGGTTATACAGCCTTGTCGTACTCCTTTCCCTATTTGGAAGCAGTCTGTTCCATGTCCAGTTCTAACTGTTGCTTCCTGACCTGCATACAGGTTTCTCAAGAGGCGGGTCAGGTGGTTTGGAATTCCCATCTCTTGAAGAATTTTCCACAGTTTATTGTGATCCACACAGTCCAAGGCTTTGGCATAGTCCATAAAGCAGAAATAGATGTTTTTCTGGAACTCCCTTGCTTTTTTGATAATCCAGCAGATGTTGGCAATTTGATCTCTGGTTCCTCTGCCTTTTCTAAAACCAGCTTGAACATCTATAAGTTCACGGTTCATGTATTGCTGAAGCCTGGCTTGGAGAATTTTGAGCATGACTTTACTAGCATGTGAGATGAGTGCAATTGTGCGATAGTTTGAGCATTCCTTGGCACTGCCGTTTTTGGTGATTGAAATATGCCATGAAGGGATGGGACCAGATATCATGATCTTCATTTTCTGAATGTTGAGCTTTAAGCCAACATTTTCACTCTCCACTTTCACTTTCATCAAGAGGCTTTTTAGTTCCTCTTCACTTTCTGCCATAAGGGTGGTATCATCTGCATATCTTAGGTTATTGATATTCTCCCAGCAATCTTGATTCCATCTTGTGCATCTTCCAGTCCAGCGTTTCTCATGATGTACTCTGCATATAAATTAAATAAGCAGGGTTATACAGCCTTGTCGTACTCCTTTCCCTATTTGGAAGCAGTCTGTTCCATGTCCAGTTCTAACTGTTGCTTCCTGACCTGCATACAGGTTTCTCAAGAGGCGGGTCAGGTGGTTTGGAATTCCCATCTCTTGAAGAATTTTCCACAGTTTATTGTGATCCACACAGTCCAAGGCTTTGGCATAGTCCATAAAGCAGAAATAGATGTTTTTCTGGAACTCCCTTGCTTTTTTGATAATCCAGCAGATGTTGGCAATTTGATCTCTGGTTCCTCTGCCTTTTCTAAAACCAGCTTGAACATCTATAAGTTCACGGTTCATGTATTGCTGAAGCCTGGCTTGGAGAATTTTGAGCATGACTTTACTAGCATGTGAGATGAGTGCAATTGTGCGATAGTTTGAGCATTCCTTGGCACTGCCGTTTTTGGTGATTGAAATGAAAACTGACATTTTCCAGTCCTGTGGCCATTGCTGAGTTTTCCAAATTTGCTGGTAGAGTGAGTGCAGCACTTTCACAGCATCATCTTTTAGGATTTGAAATAGCTCAACTGGGATTCCACCACCTCCACTAGCTTTGTTCGTGTGATGCTTTCTAAGGCCCACTTGACTTCACATTCCAGGATGTCTGGCTCTAGATGAGTGAACACACCACCGTGATTATCTGGATTGTGAAGATCTTTTTTGCACAGTTCTTCTGTGTATTTTTGCCACCTCTTCTTAACATCTTCTGCTTCTTTTAGGTCCATACCATTTCTGTCCTTTATTGAGGCCGTCTTTGCATGAAATGTTCCCTTGGTATCTCTAATTTTCTTGAAGAGATCTCTAGTCTTTCCCATTCTGTTGTTTTCCTCTATTTCTTTGCATTGATCACTGAGGAGGGCTTTCTTATAAACATACATAATTTTTATTTGTCAATCATGCCTTGATAAAGCTGAAGAAAAATCAGTGAAAGATTCATGAATCTACTTATTTCATAACAGAATTTATTCCCACAAAAGGAAAATTTACATTCAGTTCAGTTCAGTTCAGTTCAGTCGCTCAGTCATGTCCGACTCTTTGCGACCCCATGAATCGCAGCACGCCAGGNAGCTCAACTGGAATTCCATCACCTCCACTAGCTTTGTTCATAGTGATGCTTTCTAAGGCCCACTTGACTTCACATTCCAGGATGTCTGGCTCTAGGTGAGTGATCACACCATCGTGATTATTTGGGTCATGAAGATCTTTTCTGTACAGTTCTTCTGCGTATTCTTGCCACCTCTTCTTAATATCTTCTGCTTCTGTTAGGTCCATACCATTTCTGTCCTTGATCCAGCCCATCTTTGCATGAAATGTTCCCTTGGTATCTCTAATTTTCTTGAAAGGATCTCTAGTCTTTCCCATTCTGTTCTTTTCCTCTATTTCTTTACATTGATTGCTGAGGAAAGCTTTCTTATCTCTCCTTACTATTCTTTGGAACTCTGCATTCAGATGGGAATATCTTTCCTTTTCTCCTTTGCTTTTTGCTTCTCTTTTTTTCACAGCTATTTGTAAGGCCTCCTCAGACAGCCATTTTGCTATTTTGCATTTCTTTTTCTTGGGGATGGTCTTAATCCCTATCTTCTGTACAATGTCATGAACCTCCATCCATAGTTCATCAGGGGCTCTGTCTATCAGATCTAGTCCCTTAAATCTATTTATCACTTCCACTGTATAGTCATTAGGGATTTGATTTAGGTCATACCTGAATGTTCCAGTAGTTTTCCCCACTTTCTTCAATTTCAGTCTGAATTTGCCAATAAGGTGTTCATGATCTGAGCCATAGTAACCTCCTGGTCTTGTTTTTGCTGACTGTATAGAGCTTCTCCATCTTTGGCTGCAAAGGATATAATCAATCTGATTTCAGTGTTGACCATATGGTGATGTCCATGTGTAGAGTATTCTCTTGTGATACACTACTCTATATAAACAACAAGGATCTACTGAATAGTGCAAGGAAATAAATTCAGTATCTTGTAAACCTATAATGGAAAAGAATGAACATCACAGAAATACTGCTATGACATTGGGATAAAACATACAGTCCTCTAGATGCAAATATACTAGAAGTGAGTCTGACATATTATAAAAATAGAAGCACTGCCAATTTTTTTAAACACTAACTGGCATAAGGTTATTGTTGACTTGCTAACACTTGAGATTTATTTTAATTTTCAAAAATTTCTAAAGTTGAAAATATGTTAAACATAGCTAGAGTTGATTTTTATTAATAGCATCTAGAACCAGGGGAATCTGGAATGCTGAAGTCTTGACAACGATGTAGTTGTCCATTACATCCAAAATTTCCACATTATATTCATTTTATCTAAACTTACCGGTCTGGTGGTGAAGAATCCACCTGCAGGAGATGCTGATGATACAAGAGATAAAGGTTCAATCTCTGGATTGGGAAAATCCTCAGGAGGAGGAAATGGCAACCCACTCCCGTATTCTTGTCTGGAAAATTCCATGGCAGGCTACAGTCCATGTGGACAGTCCATGGACGACTCAACATGTACACACACACATAAATGTGTTAAGGTAATTAACCATGACAATATTTCAAAGTTCTTGAACCACAGTTTTAATTCCACTGAAGAAAGTTAAAATAAACTAGCACAAATGTAAATATTAAAATTTAAGTAAATTCTATTGTTGAGTGAACTTTTTATTTGTTGAACAGTTGACTGTGTGCAAAATTTAGTTACAGCATATGCCTATAAATAAAAGAGACTAAAAAATAATTTAAATAAGAATTTTGTACTTAAAAAATAAAATGTAGGATATATTCAGATAACAAATTGCCCCATAAAACTTTATTCTTTTTCATTAAATATTTAAGGTATTTCCTTAAAGATGAATGGAGCAGAGAACATACTTTATTAATATGTAAAGATAATTTCATTTAGAACTCAAAGTTTCAGGTATTTATCACGCTCTAAAACATCAACTAACAATAATATCAGTAAAAGAAAAATGCAATGTGGACACTGGGCAGAAAGATTTTGAAAAATATAGCAAAATAACATAAAATGTAAAGCATTTAATTATCAGAAGGTGGAAAAGTTTTGCTGTAAATTCCTAAGAAATTAAAATAAAATAGAGTATGCAGGTATTGATATTTATACATCACAGATACATGTAGATACACCTCAAAGGACATACACACACAAGAAGACTCTTGAATGTGGACTTTAAAAACTCACTATTGGGACCACTTGCAAGCATTTCCAGGCTGACTGCTGCTAAAGGGAAAGAGACTAGGGAAACCCATTCAGCCTGATTCAATTTAGATATGCAAATTTTATCTTGTGTGCTTGAAAGGAACATTATGGTACAGCATAATTTGCATTTTCAGTTGTAAGATATAGTATTTCAAATCTAATAAAAACATCCCTCTATAGTCCACTTTAACACTCACCACATTTTAGCCTATCCATTGTTCGCTTTCACTTTTAAACTACACTTTATATGTCAAACTATCAAATTAGTTTATTAGGAAAAGACAAATATATTATAGAAGTCATTCTCTATACAAAAGGGGGGAAATCTTAAGTGGTAATTAACTGCTAACATATGACATAATTTAGAGGAACAGACAAGAGTCCTTGGAAGAAAAGAAAGAATTACATTATTTTATGTCAAATATATTTTTATTGATGATTCTGATGGAAAGTTAAATTTTGGAATGAGAGGCAAGGTTTTCAATTAACAATATATATTTACAAAAAGATGCTACACACTCAACTAAAGTTTTAGCAATTTGGTTAATGAGCTCTGAAAAATCATTTTAAAAAGAGACTATTGGGTTAAGATCTATCTATAAGTCATAATTTTAGAGAAATATTTCTCTCATCATCGGGTAGGTAAATAGCCACATCACATTAATGATTTTTTTGCAATTTTCATAGATACTAACCTCTAAATAGGAGAAATAAATTGTATAAATCCCCTCACATTAATGCGTCTATATCAGGTCTACTAATATCTCTGTTAATATCATGTCTACATGGAAAGAATTTTTAAAAGACCACGTTTCATTCAGTAAATAAGATGCTATGAAATTTCTATTCTAAAACTGGTATTATTTTTCCTGTTGATCCGCAATCATACTCACTTTTCATGCTATCCAAGATGGATAATGTGGTATGAAAACAATGACTGAGTTCCATTTTGACAAGTATAATATTAAACATGTGGGGAAACAATTTAAATGGGCAATTAAATGTAAGGTCTGTTACTCAAAGGCTTTGCTGATGGCTCAGTGGTAAGAATCCACCTGCTAATGCAAGAGACGTGAGTTCAATTCCTGGGTCAGGAAGATCTCTTGGAGACAGAAATAGCAACCCACTCCATTACTCTTCCTGGAAAATCCCATGGACAGAGGAGCCTGGCAGGCTATAGTCCATGGGGTCACAAAGAGTTGGACATGATTAGCAACTCAACAACAACAATAGTAACTATCCTAATAACTTTATCAATAACTAACTAACCGCACCCTACTCCAGTACTCTTGCCTGGAAAATCCCATGGATGGAGGAGCCTGGTAGGTTCCAGCCCATGGGGTCGCTAAGAGTCGGGCACGACAGAGTAACTTCACTTTCACTTTTCACTTTCATGCATTGGAGAAGGGAATGGCAACCCACTCCAGTGTTCTTGCCNCTCTTGCCTGGAAAATCCCATGGATGGAGGAGCCTGGTAGGTTCCAGCCCATGGGGTCGCTAAGAGTCGGGCACGACAGAGTAACTTCACTTTCACTTTTCACTTTCATGCATTGGAGAAGGGAATGGCAACCCACTCCAGTGTTCTTGCCTGGAGAATCTCGGGCACAGAGGAGCCTGGTGGGCTGCCGACTCTGGGGTCGCACAGAGTCGGACACAACGGAAGCAACTTAGCAGCAGCAGCAGCAGCAGCAACTTTAGTGGCTTTTGTTTCATTTTGTTTTGTTTCATTTTGTTTTGTTTTGTTTACGTTGGATCCAGTCAAGGCTCATCATGCCTCTTTAGCCTCCACAACAATCCCTCCCAACTTCCCAATCCTGGAAAAAAGCCAACTTTTTTTTTTTTTTTTCTGCGAATACAGATACAGTATATTAGCATGTCTGTGCCTGTACTCCTGACTTTATTTTGCTATTATCTTGTTTTTAAAGAAGCATAATTGATTTACAATATTGTATTAGTTTCAAGTATACAAAATAATGATTCAGTATATTTGCAGGTTATTTTCCATTGTAGACTACTGTAAATTAATGGGTATTATTCCCTGTGCTATACAATACATCTTGGTAACTTTGTTCTATACAGTAGTTTGTATCTGTTAATTCCATACCATCTCCACTTCCGTCTCTCTTTTGATAACCAGAAGTGTGTTTTTCTGTATCTCTGTTTTGTCTATACATTCATTTGGTATTATTTTTTAGATTACACATATAAGTGATATCAAACTATTTGTTTTCCTCTGACTTATTTCACTAAGCATAATATTCTCTAAATTCTTCCATATTCCTGAATATGGCAGTATTTTGTTCTTTTATATGGCTGAGTAATAGTCCATTTTAAAATACATACCTCATCTTAATTCAATCATCTGCTTATGGGCACTTTGACTGCTTCCATATCCTGGATATTGTAAACCATGCTGTTATGAACACTGGGTTGTGTTCATCTTTTCAAATTACTGTATTAATTTTTTCCAGAGAACAACAGTATGTTTTTGCCAAGATTGTTTTAGTTCCATCTTCAACAGTTTCTTCAGCCTTACAAACAAGGTAAAAACTAAGATATGAGTTAATTCAAAAAGAAATCAATAGATTGTTTGAAAAATGGAAAGTTCTCACAAACTTAAATAGAGCCATTCAAGAGTAAATATGATCCTTAATCTTTTCAGTGTTAGAATATAGTTTGCCCCACTCACTCTCATCAGGAAAAGTCAATCCAGTAGTGTTTCAATCACCTTATACTACATTTAAAAATATTCCATCCATCCCTAAGTTTTGTTTGTTCACATTTCGAAGCTTTTGTTTTCCACAGACCGAACTTTAAAGCAAATGGGTTTTACACACACCTGGTGTTATAGCTTTAGAAGTTAGAGATGATAAAATTAAGCTGGGGTTAAGGATGTGCAGGAGTATTAGACAAGCCTCCAACAGCCCCTATACAATTTCCTACCCTTCCCTCAAAACGTCCCAAAGGCTTAATTCTGTAGTCATCATCAGCCACCTCAGGGGTTTACCACACCACGTGCTGTTTCCCTTGGAAGTGGCATAAAAGCCTCCCTGCTCCCATGATTATCTCATCCCTCAAGGCCCTAACAGAGTGTCCCTAGACCTTAATTACACAGTCTCTTTTTTATTTCCATATGAAGAATCTTTGTAAAATAGTTATTATTCCTATATTATTCTGCAGCGTACTTTAAATAAACGGCCAGAGTGTAAGAACAAATTAACACAAGTTAACCTGACTTGATCCTCTTGATTTAGCACATTTATTGCTGAATGTGCCACAAAGTTGTGGTAATTGATTCTTACATTTTATTCAAGATATGCCCATTATAAAGACTTTCAACTTGGCATTTTAGATCTCTCCATAGTATAGAAACAGGATCATTAAATATTTAGCCTGTGTCTCACAGGCCTCCTAGAGCAGTTTGCACAGTTTTAAATTTATTCTCACTTAATCTTTGAATCTTTCACTCACACTGCAGTGTAGTTTTCAGTCTGAAAATCACAGGGCTTTATTATCTTTTCAAGTACAAAGTTTCTTTTTCTTTGTGATGATTTTAGAGTCTGTTCTAACAAATATATCCCAACACTGATTTTTATCTTAATGAGTTTCAAGGAAACATCTCCTTGCAGAATTCATTTTCATCATCACTGATAAATGTTTTTACATATGACTTATTGTTACTGCCTTTTGTTTCCTCATATGGGTTTTCCTATATGATTTGCTTACACAGCTGGCTTGTGTTTGAGGCTATGCATTTTCAAAACAGATATGGGCTAAAGAAGGAAGCAAACTTAATAAAATGACAAATAAATTAGGGCCTGAATATTCCCCTGTAAAGATTTTTCACCAGAAAATTTTAAAATATTGAATAAAGCAATGTCCATTTGGGGAGAAGGAGATTATCTGTGAGACAGGTTTTTATTTAAGCGTTTGAAATGAATATTGTTCATCAGTAAAGCATCAATGAAACTGATATCCTTTTCCCTAAGATTTATATTCATTTTATTCTGTTTTTCTGCCCTTCGAACAGAATTGTCTGTTTTCTGCTTTCCCATGGGGAAAACCTCAATGAGCTTTTATGGAGCCATATTTTTTTAAACCTAAGGATGCAATTGTATATCGTTAATAGATAATACTATGTCCGTTTTATTGTTTTTACATAATATGTCAGAAATGAAAGCATTTTTAAATTTCATGGCCAACAATCAAAATCACTATAATGCATAGTATTTTTCTTGGAATTTTTCCTTATTAAATTCAGAATTACAAAACTCTTCAGAAGAAACTGTCTTGCAAACCTTAACTAAATTATCTAATTTCAGCTAAATATAGAAGTGAAAATCTAGTAAATATTTGTAATCCATTATATTATCTGCTTTGGTGATTAACAGTCCATAAAGAGATGTTAAGGATATGGTTTCATCTTATGCCGGCTTTATATCTAGAATGCCATACTGAGATAGGCTGTTTTAGTAGGAAGACAATGGTGCAGCCACAATTTCTAAACCACGACAGTGAATTTTTTAAAACCCTGAGGAATTGCAGGCCCATTTAGTCCATCTGTGTTACAAGGCGGGGTAAACAGGAGCAAGGGTGTATGAGACTTCAGTTACTGAATAAAATGATTCTTCCAGGCATCAAGGGCTAACAAAACGTGCATTAGTATGCACCATTGGGGGAGGGGAGGCTGGTTAGAATTTTCCCTAAAGTGAGAGAGATGGGCTTTTTAATCACGAAACCCGAATTGCCTAGAGAACCCTTCTATTCTTCAGTTATTTCCAAAGTCTCTAATATTTTTTATGACTTTTTATTTAAATAATTCAAGTAAACTGAGATTTTAAATTTTCAATGGATTTATTTTCTGTAACTCCTGAGTTCCATAATTTTAAAATGTTTTTATAAAAAAAACTAATTCACGTATATATAGTGACACTAGAACCTATAAGGTTACATCTTTGTAGCATCAAAGAGTCACAACAGAAAACAACAGCAAACAGCAAAGCAAACAGTTAAAGGGAACAGTGTTATTTCCCCAGATTAGTCATAGATCTCTTTTTTAGATACTGATTTGTTCAAGCAGAGCAATAATTATGTGACAGTCATTTGACTGAGGATCTTCATGGAGGATCCAAACGGTGTTCAGGCTTAATTATTTCGCAAGTCTATCCTAAGCAGAGCATTTGAAATGTAAACAAACAAAATGGCTCCTGAGTAACAAAACATCCGGACAGCTATCACCACAAAGGTAGAAGCAGAAACTTGAAGAATTTGCAGAGTTGAAGCATATTAGGAATTTACTATTAATTCTACTTATCCATTTCACTGTTTGAGTGACTTGACTATTAAAGACAAAAGAGTGAATGGCTAAATCAAATTAAAGTTCATACATCCTAAAAATTATGTTACCAAATTCTTTGTCCTCTTTCATTCTAATGCCTCTTTCCAAGTTATTGGCATGTAGGTACTTGTATCTTCACATGGCTTTTTCTACATACAAGGAAACTCTTAGTAAAGTGGTCTCAGAAGCCTAACACAAAAATAGGTAAGAGATTTTACAGTGTCTGCAACATTACAGTAATACGTTCTGAAAATATGAAAATGGTATTTCACTTTTAGTGCTTCAAAATCCCATTTTCCAAGAATATCTGAAGCAGATGGGGCTAAAATTATTTACATTTTACAGATCATTTGCGTTTCAGACTTTTTCCATTTTCAATTTAATGTAAGCAGTTGGGCGCATTTTCATAAGGGAGATAATTTGATACTGAACAGTCTAGAAAGAGAATCTAACGTCAATTTTACTTGAGAGCCCAAAATAAATTATAGGCATACTTCCTTTTATTGCACCTTACAGATTCAGCATTTCTTACAAAATGAAGGTTTGTGCCAATCCTGTTTGGAGCTAGCCTATCAGTGCCATTTTTTCCAACACCTAGCTTCATGTCTCTGTGTCATATTTTGGTAATATGAGGCTAAATTTCAAACTTTTTAATTATTATTGCATTTGTTATGGTGATCTGTGATCTTTGATGTCACTATCGCAAAAAGTTAAAACTTGCTGAAGGTTCAGATGATGGTTAGAATATTTTAGCCATAAGGTATTTTTAAATTAAGGCATGAACAGAGGAGCCCGGTATGCTACAGTCTATGGGGTCGCAAAGAGTCGGACACGACTGAGCGACTTCACTTCACTTCACTTCANGTGATCTTTGATGTCACTATCGCAAAAAGTTAAAACTTGCTGAAGGTTCAGATGATGGTTAGAATATTTTAGCCATAAGGTATTTTTAAATTAAGGCATGAACAGAGGAGCCCGGTATGCTACAGTCTATGGGGTCGCAAAGAGTCGGACACGACTGAGCGACTTCACTTCACTTCACTTCACATTGTTTAAGGCAAAATATTATTAAATACTTAACAAACTATAGTATAAACATAACCTTAATATGAGCGGGGTAACAAAACAATTTATGTAACTTACTTTATTCCAGTGGTCTGGAACAAAACCTACAATATTTCTGAGGTCTGCCTGAAATAAGGGCATGGTTTGTGAGCACTTTCTTAAAAAGTAAGCAATGATCACTACAGACAGCAAAATTCATTAGTAAATAATAACATAGACTATCCTCATTTTCTTTGTAAAACTTTTAATCTTATAAATTAAGAGAAGGTGGAATATATTAATAAAATGTATTAAATCTTAAGCAAAGTAGGTTTTTTACTGTCTCTCAACCTGGGCTTTCATGTCTGCAGTCACCATCTGCAGTGATTTTGAAGCCCCGCCAAAATAAAGTATATCACTGTTTGCACTGTTTCCCCATCTATTACCCATGGAGTGATGGGACCAGATGCCATGATCTTAGTTTTCAGAACGTTAAGCTTTAAGCCACCTTTTTCACTTTCATCAAGAGGCTCTTTAGTTCTTCACTTTCTGTCATGAGGGTGGTGTCATCTGCATATCTGAGGTTACTGATATTTCCCCCAGCAATCTTGATTCCAGATTGTGCTTCCTCCAGCCCAGCGTTCCTCATAATGTACTCTGCTGCTGCTGCTGCTGCTGCTAATTTGCTTCAGTCGTGTCTGACTCTGTGCGACCCCACAGATGGCAGCCCACTAGGGCTACCCCTGTCCCTGAGATTCTCCAGGCAAGAACAGTGGAGTGGGTTGCCATTTCCTTCTCCAATGCATGAAAGTGAAAAGTGAAAGTGAAGTCTCTCAGTTGTGTCTGACTCCATGGACTGCAGCCTACCAGGTTCCTCCGTCCATGGGATTTTCCAGGCAAGAGCACTGGAGTGGGTTGCCATTGCCCTCTCTGGCTGCACAGAAGTTAAATAAGCATGGTTACTATATACAGCCTTGATGTACTCCTTTTCCTATCTGGAACCAGTCTCTTTTGTTCCATGTCCAGTTCTAACTGTTGCTTCCTGACCTGCATACAGGTTTCTCAAGAGGCAGGTCAGGTGGACTGGTATTTCCATCTCTTTCAGAATTTTCCACAGT
>SJYX01019221.1:64730-85913 GCA_006410675.1 Oreotragus oreotragus | reverse complement strand
TCTATCAAGAAAAAAAAAAAAAAAAGACAAAAAAAAAAAAAAAAAAAAAAAAAAAAAAAAAACACGGCAACACAAGGCAAAGCAGTGGTTTTATACATTTAAAGTGCTGAAAGAAAAAAAAATAACTTGCCAGCCAAGAATACTATACCCAGAAAAAGCGTTTTCCAGAAATGAAAGAAAGGCACTGCATCACAAAAATTAAAGCTCAGCTGTTTACATCACAGGACCCTCCTACACCTGAGAAGCCCATAAAGTATGATATCAGTTGACAAAATGTGGAGGGAAGAGAAATAAAAGTGTAGAGTGTTTGTTTGAAATTAAATGTAACTTATTATCAGTTTAAAATGCTATTATAAATACATGTTATTTCATGCAAGCCTCAAAATAACAACAACAAAAAAAAACCTTTTAACACAGATACAAAATATAAAGGAATAATGTCATATAACAATAACAAAGGTTACAAAAGGAGACCACAAGAAAGAAAAAGACAAAGAGCTTCCCAGGTGACGGTATTAATAAAGAACTTACCTGCCAGTGCAAGGTTTGATAAGAGACACAGGTTTGATCCCTGGGTCAGGAAGACCCCCTGTAAGAGGGCATGGCCACTTTAGAATTCTTTCCTGGAGAATCCCATGGACAGAGGAGCCTGGGGGGCTATAGTCCATAGGGTTGCAAAAAGCTGGACATGACTGAAGCATCTTAGCACAGTACAACACATATGCACAGCAAAACACATATATACAAATAGAAATCGAATGTAAAATAAGTTATATTGTTATGACCAGAAAAAATATGTGAAAGAGCCAGTGTTCTATAACAAATGGCCAAAATTCTCAAAAACAAAAGTATTTCTAGATTATGTGTGCATGTCTAGTGAGTGTGAGAGATATAAAAATGCCAACTTAAATTGATGGGGAAAGAAGGAAAGTAATCATTCTGGATTAACTGTTTATTATTTTCTCTCAATATACCAAATAGGTGAAGAGCTAAACACCAAGAGATGATCAGCATACTGAAACAAAATATAAATAAACATTTATGAAAATCTCTTTGTAAAATGGGCATTTGTTTCTACATATAATACAAAAGGAAAGTATTAAGGTAAAATATAAAACTACCTTATGTAATAGAAGGTTTTAATTATGTTGCAAATTTTCTAATATAGTATGTCTGGCTTGACATAGATGAAGTACTCTTCCAATAAATCACAATGATTGATTCAGGAATGGGCTCACAAAGAAAGCCAGAAGAGTAAAACTCAGCTCTAAGACCACTATTAAAACTGTAAAAAACAAAAGCATTTTCTTCTCAACGGCACTGCCAATTAAAGGGTCAGAGAAAATGTGGAGCTGTCAAGCAACTCAGAATTAAGAATAAGGTCAACCCAGAGGATAATCAGTAAATTAAGCAATGGATAAGAAGATAATGTTCCTTTGGTATGTGTGTCTAGCCAAGCTGCAAATCTGTGGATGGTCCCATAAATCTATACCTTTTCTTTTTCATCCTTTCCTTTTTCAAAGATGAACTGTAAGTTGCATTCCTGATACTTGAGAGGAAAATATTCCTAGGTGGAAATTACTATTTTATTAGAAAACAATATATGCTCATTTAAATAGTTCAAATAGTAAACCAACCATACAAATTTGAAACTGTTGTCCAGAACTGTTTACAGCTCAAATAGGTATCCCTCTAGATGTAAAAATGTACATATAAATTTAAAAATGTATATAATTTAAAAAAACATTTAGGAAATGACATGGAAATCATAAATTATTATATTGAATATTATTAATAATATGTTATGGGCTGCCATCTATGGGGTCGCACAGAGTCAGACAGGACTGAAGTGACTTAACAGCAGCAGCAGCAGCAGCATGATTATATTGCTGCTGCTGCTGCTAAGTCACTTCAGTCGTGTCCGACTCTGTGTGACCCCATAGACGGCAGTACCAGGCTACTCCGTCCATTGGATTTTCCATGCAAGAGTACTGGGGTGGGGTGCCATTGCCTTCCCCGATGATTATATTATATTGTCACATAACAGTTCAACATACTGTTCTATGCCTATAAATATGGATTTTTCATTTTCTTTTTAACAGCTATGTGATATTTCATTAAATAGTGGTGATTTACTCAATATTCTTTTTTTAGGCACTTATGTTATTTCTTTTATTTTATTTTAAAATTACAAATAATACTTAGTAGACATCTTTGTATGTACACATTTGCACAGTTGTACATGTATGAATGCACTGAACAATGAATTCTTAACTCAAATTGTCCGACCTATTGGTGGAATAGTACAAAACACAGAAAATACAATTTGTGGTGACATTCATTACAGAAATAAATTCCATTCTGAAGCCATGCACACAAAATGCAACTGGAATGGTATTTTTGCCTGCCTAAGAGAGAAATACACTTTTCTTTGAATTAATTTATTTATTTTAGTTGGAGGCTAATGACTTTACAATCCTGTAGTGGTTTTTGCCATACATTGACATGAATCAGCCCAAAAATATTCTTGATGAATATAAGCCATTATGTTTTATTGCCCTGGTCCTAGTTTATCCTTCTTTCCAGGCCATCATAGTCACTTCACTTTCTAATTTTCATTATAGCTTCAGTCACAAACCAAGTTGTGTGTCTTTTGTGAACTTATGAAATATACTATGTAAGTTGCAATTTCAAATAAAATCAAGTATCAAATATCCTTGAAACCTATGGGGCAGCTATGTATCTTAGAGGCACAAAAGACAGTGATAACTATGAATAACTAACATCTGTTGAGTGCTTATACTATTTTTGATGAAAGAGCTATTTTTAAAAGAGCTCTGCCTAGACTATTTCATTCTAATCTTTACCTAACCCCTAGGTATTGGTGGCTCTGTCGTGTTCAACTCTGATCTCATGGGCTGTGGCCCACCAGGCTCCTCTGTCCAAGGACATATCACAACTTCATGTAAGGAAAATGAGGTATGGAAGCTTTAAATAACTTGCTCATGATCACACAGCTCAGAAATGGCATAACTATGATTGTGAGTCATGGTAGCTACTTACAAAGAGTTTACAATACAACTGGGATATATAATACATTTTGAACAAAGGCACAGAGATTTGTGTACTGAAGACTGATAAAGCATTCTGAAAAAAAAGAAAAGGTGTCAGAGGTACAGAAAAAAACATGGAAAATGATGTATAAATATTATGAACATGACATTGTCCATTTGGGAACCATGATTTGCTCCTTGTGGGTAGAATGTGATTTGATTGAGGAAGTAGCAACTGAGAAGGCTGGATAAAGGAGCTGGAGATTGGAGTGTGGATACAGGGAACATCGAAAGGTACAATGAAGACTGAAACTGCATTACCAACCTGGCTCACCAGCCTGGCTATAAAAGTACAACACATTTTCAGTGGACATTCTGGTCCACCTCCTTAGACAGTGCAGACTGACCACCAAGCAGCCACCTTATGACCTAGGTAGGAAGCCCTGTGTATAGTGAGATGTCAGAGCCCCATTCTAGCTTGGGTCCTTGGGTAACTCAGTGGAGTAGAACTTCCCTACCTAGGGCTATATGTGAAATAGAAAGAAGCTTCTTTCTTTGTAAGCTACCATATTTGTGATATGTTTGATAGTAGCTACCTGGTCCACTCTCATTTACTCAAAGATTAATCATGTTTCTTCAAATAGCTTCCTGGGTGAGTTTCATTTTGAGACTAAAATTCAATTCAAATATGTCAATATAAAAGCTCTGTTACCAGTTACATTTACATGTATAAACAAACACTGCATCATCATAAGTTTAAGAATGGTAAGTACATAAGAAGTATTGAGAATACTTCTAAAGGAAAATTTAAATGGGATATTTTAAGTATACATGGTTATGGGGAGTCTCTTTTATTTTTAACAAATATTCAGTCTCCTTTCAAGGAAATTTAAGAAGGTTAGAAGCTCAAAAGCAATGTAAAATGGATATATGGATGTATTAAATCACAGGCCACATAAGTGAGTAAAAGGACCATAAGATATATATTTAAGGACAGTGTTAAAACTAGGTCCTGAGTTTATCTCTAGATTTTCTTGCCAGCTAAGACAAAGAGACAAGTATGTCATTTATTCTACTATCTTCTTTAATATATTTTTCAAAAATATATTTTTGAAACAGAAAATAAAAATTCAAGTTTAAAAAAAATCCAAGTTTTTCACTTAAGGTCTTACATTTTGGACATCTACAAATATGACTTTTCAAGAAGACATTTCAATTAAATGCAAAGTTTGAAGACATTCTCCTAAATATCTGAAATCTAATCAATTAAAAAGAAGATTTAAATCTTACTACTGCATAAGCATTTAAACATGGATGTGTATGGTTTAGGCATTACATACAAGTTGAAGAAAATCAATAAACTAGCTAATTTTCTCATTATTTCATATACACTGATTTACAAGAAGTAGGCCATAATGTCAGAGTGCTCGCATTTCTACAATATTAGCATCAAATAGAGCATATTACTCAATCATCATAATATATTCTTCACTCACATTAAACTAATCATAATTAAACTAGTCTTCATCAAGTCAAAAGTAAATGGATTTAGTGAAAGGATTCAAGATTGACATTATCCCTTCACTTACTTGAAAGGAAAATGAATACCTAAGAAGTAGAAAAGTTCCTGGTCTGTAATGCAGTCCATGTTTCTAAGATTCTGATTTGGAAGGGTGACCTGCCCTGATTTCACATTCACCGTAACATCAGCCATAGAAATAAGAGAGAAAAATTCCCAGTTCTACTCAGTTTATTTCACGTTGGGAATCCTAATTTCAACATGGAAATTCACTTTTCCTTCAAAGACATTTAGTAGCAGCTTTTTTCCCACGTAGTACCAAGAATATCTGATGCTTAAAAGCTAGAATTTTATGCTAAAAGAATGTTAAAAGGATCAGAAAAAATGATCTCAGGTGATGAGATGAGACAATTTTACCAAAAGGACAATGGATTTTTAAATGTTATAGAAAGCCCCCTTTACTTTTAGTAAAAAACTGAGTTACACTGTTAGCTATTCTTTCAGCACATTTCAGAAAAACGAAATATTTTCCAAGAATTTTTTTTTTCCAGTTAATTACATATTGCTAGGATGGTTCATGAGTCTGACAGAAATCAGCCATTTCACAATTCTTAAAGGAAAGATTAAGATAATTATGGAAATTCAGAAATGAACACTAAGAATAAATTAAGGATTGATAAAGTAATCTCAATGATATTAAAATAGGTATTTTTTATTGAGTAAAGACTAAGACAGAATTAAAGTATAAAAATTACTTGCAAATATCTGGATGGTTTCAAGAATAAGATCTTTTGCTTGTTCTGGGCAAACCTATCTGTGAACAAGAATGAAATAGAACAGGAAATTATACTAACAAGTACCAAAAATTTTATATATGTGATACTTTACAGAGATAACTTTGTGTTCTCAGAAACTTTAAAAGACACCTATTTATTACTATATTTTATAGACAAGCAAACTGAAATAGATAAGTAACTTTCCCGAAGATATAAAAAGTGGCAGAGCTGGGATTTGCATCTGAGCTACTGGGTTCTGGATCCCATATACTCAACTCAAAATATTAAACTGTCTCCTACTAGGATAATTTAAAGCAAATTAAACTTGGACTGCCATTTATATAATTAGTTAAAGAACTTTCTGCATGAAAACGGTAGTAGGATATTGGCATCACCCTTTGTCTTTAGAAAAATATTAAAGCCAATGAAAGAATATACAGAAAAGTCAATACTAGCTTTAAACTGGAAACCACAGAATAGATCAAAGGGACCAAACCATGATGCAAAATAAAAAATTCAAGTCTTCAGTGGCACTGCTGCTGTTGCTAAGTCACTTCAGTCATGTCCGACTCTGTGTGACCCCAGAGACGGCAGCCCACCAGGCTCCCCCATCCCTGGGATTCTCCAGGCAAGAATACTGGAGTGGGTTGCCATTTCCTTCTCCAATGCATGAAAGAGAAGAGTGAAAGTGAAGTCGCTCAGTCTGTCCGACTGTTAGCGACCCCATGGACTGCAGCCCACCAGGCTACTCCGTCCATTGGATTTTGGCACTAATGAGATGCATAGGCTAAGGATGAGAGCACATATACAAACCAAAAAAAAAAAAATTTATTCTGGCAGAAAAGACATCTTTTACTATGTGCAAAATTACAGTTGTGCATCTCCACTGGCTTAGAATATAGATAAATAAATATAAACACAAATCCCTAGGTTGTTAGCAAAAATCTGTTTGGCTAGAAAGCACCCCGGTCCTCCACGATTAAAAAAATGAAAGAAACAGAAACACCACCTCTTTAAGGGACTGATTAGTATAGAGCATATAACAAGCATACAAAAACACTGTAAGACACAAAAAGAAAAGTGGCAGAGGAAGAAAACTCATTACAGCAAGTTTACCAATTATATTAGCTTCCGAATAACAAATTACCAGAAAGTGGTTGGCTTAAGTCAGCAGAAATACACTCTCTCCTAGATCTAGAAGCTTGAACTCCAAAATCAAGGTGTGAGCAGAGCCACGCTCTCTCTGAAGCCATGCTCTCTCTAAAGCCACGCTCCTTTTGAATCTTTCCTTGTCTCTTCCTTACTTATGTTGGTTGCTAGCTTCATTTTGCATTTCCTGGCTTTCAGCTGCATTACTGCAATTTTGCCTCCACTGTCACATGGATTTTCCCAGAGTGTCTATGTCTCCACATGGCCTTCTTACAAGGACATCAGTCACAGGATTTAAGGACCACCTAATTTCCCAAAACCTTTTTTTACCAACTTATGTATGCAAAGACCCTATTTCCAAATATCCACCTTATGAGGTTCTGAAGGGACATAAATTTTGAAGGGACACTATTCTGGTATACCATGGAATACATGAACATTTAGTCCAAAAAATTCTCTTATGAATTTACAAAATGAATAAAGTTGCTGCTTTTATGATCAAGCATATCAAACAAAAATATAAGAATTTAGAGATCAGACAGTGAGAAAACAGAGATAGATGTAATGGAAAGGTAAAGAGTTCAGGGAAGATATGACATTATAATTAAATATCACAAAAATTAAAGCAAAATTAAAATGAGCCTGACAGAAACAAACTAAAGAACATGAAAATAGAATATTACTAAAGAAGAGAGTAAACAGTGAAACAAAATTAATAGTTACAGATATACAAATAAGTAAAGTATTAAAATATAAATATATTTGAATCTAAACTAAGTATCTAAGTATTTTTCCAGTAATACTACTGGAAAAAAATGGCCAAATGTGTTGGCCAAAAAATGGCCAACATGCAAACATACCCTACTAAAGTTACCAGTAACTGAAATCAAAGAAACTATCATTTGTCCAGCTAAATTAAAGATCAAAATATAAATGGAGAAATAAATGGAGAAATTCCTGCAACGGTCTTAGAATTCTTCATATCAACTTTTAATGTCCAAAGACACTGGACAATTTCCACAAATTCCTAAGTGAAACCTAGCATAACCCAAAAATGTGTACCCAAGTAATATGTAAAAGTTTTAAACATGTAAAAGTATTGGGAATAATAGTCCCATACACTCTTCCTTAACAATCGAGTCAACTAACTGATGCAGCAGTAAAGTCTAAATCTTTATACCAATATCGTGTTCCCATAACACACCTGAAGTAAATGCACTATGATGACACACACAAAGAGCGAAACAGAATGTATCAAATACAAACACCTAAAAAGGGAAGAATGTAAAAAGATGAAGAGAATGCAAATATAGTAGTTTGATCTCTTATGTGCATATTATATCAATAAGCATAATTTAAAGCCTAGAACTCAAGAACAGTAGCTTATTAAATAGTATATAAGTAAATTCTAATGAAAAATATAATTGATTAAAAGGAGATATATGCCAAAGGAAGTGAAGTAGAAAGAGGATACTTTATCATTAGGCCTATATAGTAGAGCATTTGAATATTCTACAAAGAAAGCAGCATTTATAATTTATTTTGACTTCCTAGTATAAATTAATATAACAGACAAATATCTGTATGAATGTGACATTATGATACTAACATTCATAAATCAAAAGTAGTAAGTGATATAAGAGAAAATATATTTAAAAATCAGTAACATACAACTAATTCATATCTCTCATTAATATGCAGATTGAATAAAATAATTATGAATATAGAATATTCTCTATAGGAATGTAGCATCTTTTAAAAAATAAGCAATATGAAGCAAACACCTCATAGGTTTTATAATTTAAAATTTAAATATGAGTGATTATTGTTTTTTTTGTCCGAGTTGTGTGATATGGTCTTTATGCTGCATTTCTAAAATAATTATCTTTGATATAATGGGTTTAGGAAAATAGTATTAAAATAAGGAAGGTACAACATTCCTATTTGACCCTCATGCAATAATTCAGTTTCCCCATTTTTATGCATTTTCCAACCATTTTCTAAGGCATTTTCACAAGTGCAAAATATTGACAATATATCAGCAATGAACTAGTAATTTACAAGAGATGTGGATGTGAATTTAAATGTGTATTAATATCATTCCATTTATTACTTGACTTGCCAAAGCAAACATGATTACACTCACTTTGAAAACAATGATCTAGTATATAAAATGATTGTTTACGTACCTATACTTTCTATATTACTAGAACCTCCTTGAGAACAAGGACCATTTTAGTGGCTTCCCCACAACCTTGCATACCACATTATGTGTAACAGATTGTTATTAATATTTCTTGAGTTTGTTTTTATCAATAGGCAAAGACATTTGCTTAAAGGAGAAAGTTTGATGTATTACCAAAGCAGAATAAAAATAATGACAAGGGAAGATAGAAGAAGTGCTAAACTTTCACTATGGCTAATGCCCAGTCCTCATTAGGCCATGGGCACATGGACCTCCACTTATTTTCATGGCTCAAAACACTGATCATAGCAACCAAGCAAAACATATAGGAACCAGTAGACCACAACTTAATTAGCACTGAAAATTTATGCCAGTAGTATCAGCTTCTATTTTTATATCACTTCATCTTCAGGATCTCAAAATTTTAATAAAAGTAACCATTTTGCTTTTGCATTTGTATTTACTCAAAATATAAAGATTAGATAAAAGCACAATTAAATTTACTAAAGAAATTTAAAATAAAGCCTACTGTGACTAAATACATTTCTTAAATCTTGCCTTCCAAAAATCATTTTATCACTAATATGCTTTAAATATTATTTATTGTTAAAAGTAAAACAAACTACACTGGTTGTATTTAAACAAAGTACCTGTAGCATATTCCAGTAGTAAATATTTAAAATTAAGATGTTAGATAGAGCCTAGGCTTCCTATCCTTTGCATTATATTGTATCAACTTTTCAAAATTTGGGGGAGACAATATCTTTGTGTTGAATAATTTGATAATATACTTGGTAAAGGAGTGATTTATTTGGAAGCAGAATTAGGAGAAAAACTGTGGTTATCTGAAGCTCAGTTTAGGACAGTCTTTATACTAGACTAGAAGACGAATGAAATCTCGAAAAAGCAAGACTCAATTTACTTAGCATCATGTATACCTAAATTTCATTTCTTTCAAAATACTATATATACTCCTGAAAGTCATTTAAACATTGTTAATTTCCATGCCTATAAATAAACAATTTAATTTAAAGATAATCATGAGTTCTTTCATTTTTCTGGAACCTAATCTAACCACTATACGGAAATAAAAAAAAGAAACTGGCAGTCTGTGATGACATAAATCCAATCAGGACTTAATAGTTATTCTAATTAAATGAACAAATAAGAAATTTTTAAAATAAAAGTTTCTGTGTTTGTTGTTAATTGTTTTTTTTCTCCTCCCTAAAATTATTTGTTGTACCATCTGGCCTAGAAAGCTTGAAAACACTGGTATCTGGATAGAACTATGACCAAGTACCCAGAGGTGAAATCCTAGAACAATAACAGTCTTCCATAATTCACCGCTGAAACCACCAGTCAGTTATTGCCATATATTTTACTTCTATCATATCAGTCATGTTGACTTTTAATCTAGAATAAATATTTTGGTGTTGGAGAAGACTCTTGAGAGTCCCTTGGACTGCAAGGAGATCCAACCAGTCCATTCTGAAGGAAATCAACCCTGGGATTTCTTTGGAAGGAATGATGATAAAGCTGAAACTCCAGTACTTTGGCCACCTCATGCGAAGAGTTGACTCATTGGAAAAGACTCTGATGCTGGGAGGGATTGGGGGCAGGAGGAGAAGGGGACGACCGAGAATGAGATGGCTGGATGGCATCACGGACTCGATGGACGTGAGTCTGAGTGAACTCCGGGAGATGGTGATGGACAGGGAGGCCTGGCGTGCTGTGGTTCATGGGGTCGCAAAGAGTCGGACACGACTGAGCGACTGAACTGAACTGAACTGAACTGTATATAAAAGTTGTATTTTAAAAGTTGCAATAAAGAGGTCTGCAGAAAAACAAAAACAAAACAACAAAAGACAGAAAAATGCCATAAAGCCAGCTAATAAGGTAAAGAGAAACTGAAACTGGGCATTGGCAGCACTGAAATGATTGTTTAGATTTGAATAATAAATTTGGTTATTACAAATAAATTATTTTAACTTGATAAAATTTGAGTTTATTCAATATCAAAACATTTATTTTCTAAGTTTGTCTTTAAAGCAATCACTGTAATGGCTACAAATATCTAAAGAGTAAGCAATTAGTGCTATAATACGATATTACCCTGGGATGTATCAACTTTGCAAATGTGAAATAAGTGAGTGCAAGTGAAAATAGTATAATAGCTTCAAGAAAAAAAATTCTGTTTTTAAATTTAGGGTTTCTGAAACTAACTTTAGACTATGCCAAATTTGAAAAAAAAAAAAAAAAGGAAAAAAAAAGAAATTGACCCAAAAGTCTGCTGTGATTTCTATTTACCTGGCACTACTGGAGTTCACCACACTTTATCCTGTCACTTAGTTTCACTTTCACACCTCGTTCTCCAAGGCATAAATCCCTGGAGTTAAGGGCATGTGCAAAGTCTTCCTTCAATCAAGGAAAAGTCTTTGGGAATGGGCCCCCAGTGGCAATTTGGACAGCTTTTTGAATTTTACAATATTTTCTCACAGACACTGAGCAGAGGTAAACGGAAACAAAGGGACAAACACATGGCCTGAAGTTCCTAAGTACTTAGAAATTTTAATCACCAAATTCGGGACAAAAAGTCCATTACTTCAAGAAGTGGGCTCTGATAGATAACATACCCTTAGATGTAAACCAATAGGGTGACAGAGGAATGAGTGTTTTGAATTACACTTTGCACCTGTCTTTCATTTCTTTGACTAGTGTTACTGGCTTTCTGATTAAGAGTACATTATGGGAGGAAGATTTAATAGAAGTAAATTGGAATGGTCAATTACAAGGCAAAACAGCCATCTGAGAAGGCCTTAAAACTAGCTGAAAAAGAAGACAAGCGAAAGGCAAAGAAGAAAATGAGAGATATCCCATCTGAGTGCAGAGTTCCAAAGAATAGTGAGGACAGATGAAAAAAAAAGCCTTTTTATGTGAATAATGCAAAGAAACAGCAAAAAGCAATACAATGGGAAAGACTAGAGATATCTTCAAGAAAATTAGAGATAACAAGGGAGTATTTCATGCGAAGAAAGGCACACACAATAAAGGAAAGAAACAGTATGCACCTAATAGAAGCAAAAGATATTTAGAAGAAGTGGCAAGAATACACAAAATAATTGTACAAAAAAAGTGTCTTAATCACCCAGATAACCACGAAGGTGTGGTCACTCACCTAGAGCCAGATATCCTGGAGTGTGAAGTCAAGTGGGCCATAGGAAGTATTATTATGAACAAAGCTAGTGGCAGTGATGGAATTCCAGCTGAGATATTTCAATCCTGAAAGATGATGCTGATTAAAGTGCTGCATTCAATATGCTACCAAATTTGTAAAACTCAGCAGTGGCCACAGGACTGCTCATTCCAAGAAGGGGGATGCCAAAGAATGTTCAAACTACTACACAATCGCACTCTTTTCACATGCTACCAAGGTAATGCTCAAAATCCTTTAAGCTAGACTTCATAATAAGAGAACTTGCAGATGTACAAGCTGGATTTAGAAAAGGCAGAGATCAAATTGCCAACATCTGTTGGGTCATAAAAAAAGCAAGAGAATTTCAGAAAAACATCTACTTCTGCTTCATTGACTACTTGAAAGTCTTTGACTGTGTGGATCACAACAAACTGTGGAAAATTCTTAAAGAGATGGGAATACCAGACCACCTGACCTGCCTCTTGAGAAACCTGTATACAGGTCAAGAAGTAACAGTTATAACTGGATATGGAACAAGGGACTGGTTCTAAACTGGGAAAGGAATATGTCAAGGCTGTATATTGTCACCCTATTTATTTAACTAATATGCAAAACATCACGTGAAACTCCAGGCTGGATGAAGCACAGCTGGAATCAAGATTGCCAGGAGAGATATCAATAACCTCAGATATGCAGATGATACCACTGTAATGGCAGACAGCAATGAGGAACTAAAGAGCCTCTTGATGAGAGTGAAGGAAGAGAGTGAAGAAGCTAGCTTAAAACTCAACATTCAAAATATAAAGATCATGGAATCCAGTCCCATCACTTCATGGCAAATAGATGGGGAAACAATGGAAACGATGACAGATTATTTTCTTGGGCTCCAAAATCATTGTGGACAGTGACTGTAGCCATAAAATTAAAAGACACTTGGAAGAAAACTTATGACAAACCTAGACAGCATATTAAAAATCAGAGACATTATTTTGTCTACAAAGGTCTGTATAGTCAAAGCTATGGTTTTTCCACTACTTATGTAAAGATGTGAGAGTTGGACCATAAAGAAGGCTGATCGCTGAAGAACTGATGCTTTCAAACTGTGTTGCTGGAGAAGACTCTTGAGAGTCCCTCGTAGTGCAAAGAGATAAAACCAGTCAATCCTAAAGAAAATCAGTCCTGAATATTCATTTAAAGGACTGATGCTGAAGCTGAAGCTCCAGTACTTTGGCCACCTGATGTGAAGAGTCAAATTATTGGAAAAGACCATGATGCTCAGAAAGATTGAGGACAAGGAGAGAAAGGGATGGTAGAGGATGAGATAGTGGGATGGTATCATCGACTCAATAGACTTGAGTTTGAGCAAACTCCAGGAGACAGAGATGGACAAGGAAGCCTAGCATGAGGCAATCCACAGGGTTGCTAAGAGTCAGACATGACTGAGTGAATGAACAATAGTTTACATACATAAAATACAAGTAATCGAAGAGGTAGTGCCAATACAAGTTTATTATGGGTTCTAAAGTTTACAATAAGCTATTTGAAACCTGAGAAAAAAGAAAATAGCAATCATGTTCAGTCAAGTATATATAAAGTTTAAAAGAATAAATGTCTTTCTCAGAAGGGTCTAACAAGTAATTATTTTGAAAATTGAAATCTTTTTATTATGAAATCTTATTCTCTGGCCTCTGGACATCAGTTAAAAATTGGGCTGGACTGTTCAACACAGATAGTAGGTTAAATTAGCAAACTGCTTTATGGTTATTCTGCAAAAGTCTGATTAGATTTACCCTACAGTCAATATAAGAATTAGATCTGCTATTCAAGAAGCAATCTGCTCTTTGAGTGGTAGAGAGAATACCTCAGCCCTCAACTTATTCTGTCTTTTATCTGTGGAAGAATATGTTCATTTTCAAGTTTTCTTTTAGCACCTATCAGCTGATAACACTCAGCTCTACCTCTCCCCCACCCATGTCTCTCCAGAGTTCATCCCATGGTTAATGATGCTGACAATTGATCTTAATTACTGTTCAATAAAAATAAAAAACAAATTATAGCCATCAATTATTACCATCATCTCCTTTAACAATATACATATAATAAAATAGAATATAAGGGAAAGAATGCACACAAGTAAATATGAGAAAGAATTTCCCTATCATAAATCCTAAAAAAACTAAAAATTTATAATATATGGTAACAACTGTAAATGATTCAGATATTTAAAAATATTTATATAATTAAAAATATTATATGTAATGGATTTTAAAAATAGATCAATATATAGTAAAGTAATACATGAACTTCATGTTACCTAAAAATTCAATAGAAGTATCATAACAGATATAAAAAGAGACCAATAAACATGTCAGTTCTGTATACTACATGAGAAAATGTAACTGAAATATCAGATTTACTAAAGAGAAAAAGAAATCATACTAGGATGAGCTAAATCACACTAAATATGATTTAAAGAAGGAATAATAACATTGAGACCAATCTGCCCAGCTTTCTTCCAGCTGAGATTTAAAATGAACTAAATTATTTGACAAAATGTTTTTACTATCTTAGTGAGAAATATAGAAAATTGAAATTTTAATGAAGCTAACTTCTATCTAAGCACTTCACAATTAAAAAGAACATTGCTCCTAATAAATTTAGTTCATAAGGAAAGGCAGTTTCTGTACAACGGTTTGCTGAATTTAATATGGAAGTGACAGTAAGAAAGGTCTACCCAGAATATCCTTTTTTCTCACTTATTTGAACAGGAAATCAGAGCAATGATTTAACTTAAAATCAAATGTTTAATACAAAACTGTATTAAGTAATAATAATGAAAAAATATACTTTCTAAGGTTGCTTAAATATATTTAATTTTTGTCTTAATAATAAAGAAATATATATAAGATTTGAAGCAAGTAATCATTAATTATAAGATAAGGCAAAGAAATAAATAATTGTCCATAGACCTCTGTCACATAATTTACTTGTCAGAAAAATCATTCAGATAGGTAAAATGTTTTTAATTAGACGAGTATTAAGTATAAAGTAAACAGGCCATTAAAGAGCGGCATTCTTTTTTACTCTTATACCTAGAATCAAGCAATTCAGTAAAAACTTATGTGTGAATATTGATGATTAAAGTCTTTGCCCCAGTATTTTCTTTTAACAACACACTTAAAATCTGTAGTCGAGCCTTAAACTTACTGGGGTATCCATGCATATAAACAGCAAGCCAAAGCCAAAGCACATAGTCTATAGACTTGAAACAGTGTGGGTTCCAAGCAGGTAAGGGGAAAAACAGTCCCTAACAATTGCTTCCACATAACATCAAATTTTTAACATAAAATAATTGGGGTTAACCACAAAGCACTTTTCAAAGATTTCATACTTAGATTATAATCCTTTTCCAAATGCAGGGTGCCATTTAAGTTAATCAATGCTCTTTGGCCCAGGTCTTCACAAGTTATCTGTGATGAAGGACTGATTTTTTTTCTATCTATTACAGAAAGAAATATAAATAGGAGATAGACTGACAGACAGACAGATAGACAGAGGAAAGAGAGAAACAATAAGCTTGGTTTGAAATGGAAATGCATTGATTAAAAAAATGCTCATATGAAACCAAAATAAATGACTACAACATCATCATATGCTATAAGAATATTAGAAATCTACACCTAAAATGAGATAATAACAGTACAATTGCTTTCCAAACCACGTTTATGATGTGAGGACTAGTAAAGGGATAGGCCCAGATTCAGGGCGGCGGCTAATACAATGCAGGTTTGACACACTGGCGGCTCCCACCCAAAACACTGGTAGACATTGCTAATTGATTAGGCTACATTTTAACCAGTAAGCAGAGGTGTAGCTTCCGTCTTTTGCCATATAGCATGGCAGACGACCACTTGTAATTGATCAGTTTTGACATTAAAACCAGTCTGCCACACAGAGAAATGAAAAACTATGAAAAGAATAAAAAGACCTATTCAAGTCTTATTTTTTCCTGTCTTTACAATAACAAACTTCCTTAAGTGAAAAGGTACAATGGAATAGCCAAGCTAATATGAATGAACACGTAGGTCTCAGCCAAACAAATCATATTCTACTGTAATGACACAGAATTGTGATTATGAATACACAAAGATCAACTGGAGACTAGAACGGGCAGGGACGAGTAAGCACAGGATAGACCTGGAGGCCCTGTTTAAATAGATTGAAAAAAGTCTGGTATTCCATACATGTCACAAAGCAATAAAAATATATGAAGGGAGAAAAAACAAAAAACTCTCAGAGAGACTGAGCAAACCAGTGTGTGGAAAAAGATTTAAATAGGAAAGTTCTTGGGATGAAAAGTCAAAATGTAGTAATAGTTTAGGGTCAGGTTCTGAGAATATTATCTTTCTTGTGCCCTAGTTCTTTTCAGGTCTAACTCCCTATAATGAGCCAATTTTACCCATTTTGTCCTATTTTTGAAACGTTTACTCACTGAGATTAGAGACCTCAATGCAATTTTTTTCAGTTGCGAAAAGCCAAAGACATGGGAACACAGCTTGCTGCTGCTGCTGCTAAGTCGCTTCAGTCGTGTCCGATTCTGTGTGACCCCATAGACGGCAACCCACCAGGCTCTGCCGTCCGTGGGATTCTCCAGGCAAGAACACTGGGGTGTCATTGCCTTCTCCGGGGAACACAGCTTACCAATTTGCTTTATATTGAATTTCTCTTAAACCTGCTCAGATATTTTCTCAGAAACACATTTTAAGAAGTTCTAAATAGCAATTATATACACTAGATCCTCTTATATAGTTATATACTATATTATATACACACACAATATTTACTAATAGAAAGGTTTAATATTGTTAAATTGCAAATTCTCCCCAAATGGATTTGTAAGTTTAAGACAATCCTATCCAAAATGCAGCAGGCTTTTATTCTTATAATTGTCAAGCTTATTCTAAAATATATAAGGAAATAAAGAATCTAGAAAAGATAAACCAGTTCTTTAAAAAAAGAAATCTTATATTAATAATACTTGATTGAAAAAAATTTCTATAAATCTACAGTAATCTCCATTGGCTGGGACTGAAAAAAGGCTAGAGTTCAGTGATACCAAATAGAGAGTTCAAAAATGAACCCAAGAATCTGCCTGCAATGTGGGAGACCTGGGTTCATTTCCTGGGTTGGAAAGATTCCCTGGAGAAGGGAAAGGCTACCCACTCCAGTATTCTGGCCTGGAGAATTCCATGGATTGTATAGTCCATGGAGTTTAAAAAAAAAAAAAAATGGTTTCCCTTATACCTCAGCTGGTAAAAGAATGAACCCACATATGCATGGTCATTTGATTTCCAAAAGAAGTACCAAAGCAATTCAGTGGGAGATACCCTTTTCAACAAGTAGTACAAGAACTAATTATCCATAGGAAAATATTAATATTGAATCTTAATTTTACCATGTCCACAAATTCACTCAGTATGAATTATACAACTAAATGTAAAAACTAAAGTTATGCACATTCCTAAGTTCAACAGATGCATTTGCCACCCAGGAGCAGGCAAAGACTTCTAAGAGAGTTTATAAGAAATACAAACTAAAGACACAAAAAGTGATAAGCTGGATGTTAAAATTTAAAACTCTGCCCTTTGAAAGGCTATTTAGAAAACATGGCAAATCACACATAACAGAAAATATTCTTAATGCACTTTCTGCCAAAGAACAAATAGAATAATGAACTCAGAACTCAATAATAATAATACACCCAAATTAAAAAGAGACAAACGATTGGACCAGACCTTCTAAAGAGACAGAAATGACAAATAAGCACATGAAAATTAGTTCAATATCGCTGGTCATCAGAGAATGGCAAATTAAACCCCAAATGAGATCCATTACATACCCATTAGAAAGACTCTAAAATTCCTTGTAAAGTTTTATCTCAGCTGGACAGTGATAAAATGAAACAAACTTCTTAAGCTAATTTAACAAGACTCAAAACTGATGTATATTTTTTGAGGCTTATATTATTGCCTGGTTGTTCTCCACAGCATAGTAGAAAGTTCAGACAAAAATACAAAATGACAGACACAATGCTGAGGAAAAAAAGAGGTAAATTAACAAACATGTATAAGCCATAAAAAGTTAGGTTCTATCCATACTAAACTCTTCGTCTTTATTACAAAGAAATAGTTCAAAGGAAAATCACCTTAGCTCCTTGCACATGATTCACTTTACTCATTTTGATACTGACTGGTCAGAAGAGCCTTTTTCTAGCAAAAAGGTAGCATCTTCCCCAACTCCTTTACTCCAATATGATAGTGGGGTTGATTTTTTATACTTTTAAGCTACTCAGAAATTGTTAATGAGAATTAAATGAGATGTATATTCTGAGAAAGAAGAATGGAACTGGAGGAATCAACTTACCTGACTTCAGGCTCTACTACAAAGCCACAGTCATCAAGACAGTATGGTACTGGCACAAAGACAGAAATATAGATCAATGGAACAAAATAGAAAGCCCAGAGATAAATCCACACACATATGGACACCTTATCTTTGACAAAGGAGGCAAGAATATACCTTGGAGTAAAGACAATCTCTTTAACAAGTGGTGCTGGGAAAACTGGTCATCCACTTGTAAAAGAATGAAACTAGATCACTTTCTAACACCACACACAAAAATAAACTCAAAATGGATTAAAGATCTAAATGTAAGACCAGAAACTATAAAACTCCTAGAGGAGAACATAGGCAAAACACTCTCCGACATAAATCACAGCAGGATCCTCANAAAAAAAAAAAAAAAGACAATTCTCAATAAAATCCATTTATATCAAAAAAAAAAAAAAAGAAAGCATTAGGTAAACCACCAAATGTTACTGCAGGGTTATCACTCACCATTAGATGTACCTCCAGCATTTCTCACTGTGCAAGAAGAGCTCTGATAAATTTCTGGATCTGCTTAAAATGAAAAAAATAATCTATCAGATATTACAAACACAACTTCTTACAGAACATGGAAAATGCTATCTTCTCACTTTCTATGTTAATATAACGTAATTCATCCCTTAATGGTTTTTAAATTTTATCCTAAATGTCTATACAACATTACCTCACTTAGAGTCACACAAACACAAGACGTAAATATTTCTTCAAAGCAAAAACTAAAAAAATTCAAATCGACACTCAAAATACCGTCTTTCAGACAAGCACTCTTTTTTTATCATTGTAATTTTCCTTAAAAATAAATGCTTTTGAATAACCTTAAAATTACATGACATATCTTTTATATTTGTTAAACAGACAAAAAAACTATATGGTCCTTGGGAATCATGTTACTCAAATATTTCTCTGTAAACTTCAGGAGTCCAGTTTACACTGATAACATTTACACTGTGAAGCAAAGCTATTTCTAGGAAATGTCAGTTAAGCAGGCTGGAAAAAACAGGGCAAAAAGGGGACTAAACAGTGAATTGTGACATGGTTACAGAAAATAATTTATTGACCGCAATCAATATGTTCTGCTTTACTCGCTTCAAATGCAAACATCCAAATTTTTAAAATTTATTCAGACTCACATTTAAAGGTTTTGAAAACAGCTTACACCCCAAGAAGAGCCTTTCACTCGGCTTCTCCTTATGTTAATGTTTTAACCACACGGTATTTATCAAAACTAAGAAATTCACCTTGGTGTGGTATTTTGCTGTTTTAACTAATATATTAAACTTGCTCAGACTTTATTAACTTTTCCTCTAATGTCTTGTTTATGTTTCAGGATCCAATTCAGGCTTTCACCCAGCATTTAATGAGCAGGGTTCATTAGTCTCCTCCTTTCTGTGATTCTTCAGCCCTCCCTTGTCTTTGTTGACACTTCTGAAGATGACTGATTGGTTACTTTTTTAGAATGTCCTCTTCCAATTTAGAGTGTTTGATGTTCTCTCATAATTAGGCTCAGACTTTACATTACTGGGAAAAATCACAGAGAGACGCCGTGTCCTTCACAGTGCATTGTGTCAGGGAATATATGAGGTCGGTGTGTATCAGTATTGCTGAGATATTAACCTCAAAGACCTGGTTAAAGTGGTGTTTGCCAGGACTCTGCACTCTATAGCAACTGTTGTCCTTATTTAATAACCAAATACTTTTGTAGGAGGAGGACACTGGAGATGATGTAGATAATTTGTGCCTGTTTGATACCTACTAGTTCTAACATCTATCCATGGACCTGTCTTATGGAGATGATTTGTGTGCTCCTCTAATCACACAGTTCTATTTCCTTCTCCACTGTGGCCTCACTGAAAAGGTCCCCGTGAGGTGGGGAGGGACTCTTCATTACTTCTTGGTAAGGATGAACGTCCAAGCTCTTTAGGTGGTCTCCACTGACATAATGGGGGTTTTAGAGATAGCTGGCTGTTGGAGATGAGAAGCCCTGGCTCCCTACTGGGCCTTGCTTGACACCTATCCTGTGGGAGGATTGAAGCCTCTTGTTATACCTTGGTCAGAGTGGAAAGTGGGAGAGAGGGGATCAAAGCTGTCTTCTTTAGTGTCTGGCTTCTGTAGAGTGATTACTGTCTATCTGGATAGATCGTCTTTGCTTGTCTAGCCCTTGGGCTGCAGAGGGCAAGCTTTCTGTTAGGACATTTTTTTTTTTTTTTGTCTGTGCCTATTGGTGTTTCTAGGTTTCCAAATTTAGGGCCTAGTCTGGAATACAGAAGCAAAATAAAAACTCAAGAAATTCACCATCATGCTTCTTGGGTCCCAAGGTCCCTAGAGGGTCTGTGTTCTCTCTACCATTAAAAGCTATCATATGAGATATATATATATATATATACATACACACACATATGATATATACACACATGTACATCATTCATAATGTCCAGGGTTTTTTGCTTTGCTGCATAAGAAGAATAAAGGAATGCATTATCAACTTCGCCTTTCCAGAAGCATAAATCATTTTGCTTATTTTGAAACTAAGTTAATATTAGTTTTTTGTTGGGTTTTAGAATTTCTTTATACACCTGAATACAAATTCCTTGTCAGAAATGTATGCAAATTTTACTTCCTTCTAGTATAGAGATGGTATAATTTGTTTAACATCTTCCTTGTGCTGTATATTTTAGATGCATTATTAAATTTAATCACAACAACTATATAAAGAAAGTACTATTCTCATTTACAGAAGGTGAAACTAGGTCTTTAGGTATAGAATAACTTTTCCAAAATCACACAGTAAGAAATGGAGCCCAGTGTAAAACTCAACTATGTCTTTTCCCAAAGTGTGAGCTTTTCAACTACATATATATCTT
>SJYX01019221.1:51223-63160 GCA_006410675.1 Oreotragus oreotragus | reverse complement strand
AACATCTTCCTTGTGCTGTATATTTTAGATGCATTATTAAATTTAATCACAACAACTATATAAAGAAAGTACTATTCTCATTTACAGAAGGTGAAACTAGGTCTTTAGGTATAGAATAACTTTTCCAAAATCACAGAGTAAGAAATGGAGCCCAGTGTAAAACTCAACTATGTCTTTTCCCAAAGTGTGACCTTTTCAACTACATATATATCTTCAAAAAAAAAAAAAACTAAACATATATGAAAATGGTTAAGTGAAAAATATAAACTAGATAAATCATAACCTCATAGGAAAACAAAATCTATTGAGATGCATATCTGACTGTACACTGTGTTCCTAGTGAGACTGTGAACATAAATCATGAATGCTTATTTGAAGCACCATAACAAGTGATACTAAATATATGAAAAATAGAATAGAGAGTGCAAAAACACTCTGGTTCATGAATTCATCATGTTCATGATAACAGCTCTCCCAAATGCCAAGAAAACTATTCTCAGTGTGTAAATGCAACATTTATGCCAAAACAGCAGGAGCCCATCAGTGCCAAAACAGTAGCTGCAGGGGCACCGCAGCAACTGTAGGCTTCCAGGCTAGAAGGGAGCAGAGCCAGGGAAAGAAACACGCTTCAGAGAGGAAGCCAGCCTAAGGACACGATCTGAGGAACAATGCGCCAGAAGCATCCTACACAATCTGGGCCACCAGGAACCAGCACCTTTGATACAAAAGGCACAGGAGAGGCAATAAATCATGGTTTTCTGTTTATTCACACTGATTTACAAGAGAAAAGGAATTATAAGAAAATTACCTAGTACTACTTATTCTTCAAATTAGAACTTGTAAACCAGTAGGGAGTTTTAAAATACCAAGCAGATGGTATAAAGTCAGGTACAAGATGATTGCTACATATACTAACTAAACTGATAAAATTAATTTCACATTTTTGTTGTTTAATAAGCCATTCAGAGATTTAGGTCATTTTTACACTTTGCATGAAGAAGTGTCTTCCATTTTATTTGTGTAATATGTACCTTAATAAAACCTGGGTCCAGAAAACAAACTGTAATTTCTAATAAAGCTGATATAATATATGAATTGCTAAATCACATAAAATATACTTTAGTATCTTAAGTTTTCTTTATACGTTGTGAATCATGACATCAACAGTTAGACAAGTATCACATTATTTTTTATCACAACTCCTTTTTGAACACCGTTCAATTCTTTTCTGCATACATGTTACTGAACTGAAGACCCAGAGTGCTAAAAGAGATCATCTCGAAGAGTGTAATTCATTACAGCATTCCTACCTCCAAGTAAGAGTAGTTCTGAAGACTGAAAAAAAACTGTCAAAATCATATAAATGTATAAAACTAAAAACTCCGATGGGGAAAGTGAAAATGAAATTCGCTCAGCTGTGTCCGACTCTTTGCAAAGCCATGGACTATGGAATTCTCCTGGCCAGAACACTGCAGTGGGTAGCCTTTCCCTTCTCCAGGGGATCTTGCCTACCCAGGGATCAAAACCAGGTCTCCCGCTTTGCAGGTGGATTCTCTACCAGCTGAGCCATAAGGGAAGCCCTTTGATGGTGGGGTGGGAGGGGGATGAAATTCTTATCTTCTGCTGTTTAAAATTCTTAAATTTTAAATTCATTTAAATTCTTAATTTTACACTAACGCTTAATAATAAACTGTTTCATTCAGTTAGCAAATATGTACCCTGGAAAGCCAATGTAAAAGAAATGTGAAAAACAGCTAAGGGATATTCAAGAGTGACAAAACTTTGGTGTTTTAGCCACTACTATTGCTGTAAGTACAACTCTTTTTGAAGTAAGACCTTATTCAGTTCAGTTCAGTTCAGTCACTCAGTCGTGTCTGACTCTTTGCAACCCCATCAATCACAGCATGCCAGGCCCCCTGTCCATCACCAACTTTGCATTTAAAATTTATCAGTAATAATGGAAGTTCATATGGATAGTAGGGAATTCCCAGAGAACAAAAAAATATCTGCCAGCTTTTTTGAGCCATTCTGCTAAATAAGGAGTTTTTCTCTACAGTATATTTACTAAAACTTTTCCATGTTTTAAGTATAATATTCCTTGCCTTGGAAGAATTCCAAAACAAAACACTTAATAACATGGTATTCATGCCAAGTAACTTTAAAAAAAACAATATCATGATCATGGTATTTAGTATCAAATGTTAGTCACTCAGTCATGTCTGACTCTGTGATCCCATGGACTGAGCCCACAAGACTCCTCTTTCCATGGGATTCTCCAGGCAAGAATACTGGAGTGAGCTGCCATTTTCTTCTCCAGGGGATCTTCCAGACCCATGGATTGAACCCAGGTCTCCTGCATTGCAGTGGATTCTTTATCATATAAGCTACCAGGGAAACTCCCATTTAGTATTAAATGAGAGGTTTTTTAAATTGCAAAATATGCTTCTAACTTTCTTAACAAAAAAATCCTATTAAGAGTAAATAAAACTTAACAAAAGGGTGAAAGTCCCAAGACACTTGATATTCACTTAAATTTTTTACTTTTTTCAAGAACATTTAAGATGTATGACAAAAGCCTATGCTTCATAACTAGAATGTGCTGAGATTACAGCATCAATGAAAATATTCTATCAAAGTCATCTATTGCTCTGTGTGTGTGTTTGTGTGTGTATGTGTGTGTGTGCACGTGCACACTCAGCTGCGTTCAATTCCTTGTGGTCCTATGGATTGTAACTTGCCAGGCTCCTCTGTCCATGGAGTTTTTCAGGCGAGAATACTGGAGTAGGTTGCCATTTCCTCCTCCAAAAGAGCTTCTTGACCAAGGGATAGAACTCTCATCTCCTGCATCTCTTATACTGGCAGGTGCATTCTTGGTCACTGAGGCACCTGGGAAGCCCACTGGTATGTGCAGTAAAAAAATAATAAAATCCAGTATCTAAATTTGAGGCTTTAAGTTTATTAATAAGTTTCACCAAAACACTTTGTGACAACACCATTGCATCCATTTTAAACTGAAGAATCTGTGAAATTAAACAATTTCAGTATTTTCAAAGGTTATTAAGTTCAAGAGTGCTAAGGAAAGCTAGCAAGCTTCTGAAATATGTCAAATGGACCCACGCTCACCCTATGAGTCAAACTAGAAATTTCCATTGTGAATTTCTACCTGAAATTCTGAAGAAATGATTTTCCATTAAATCATGTTCATTAGAAAACTTCAACCTGCAGCTGATAGACCTTCTATGATTGAATGTACAAAATAAAACATTAGCAATCTGTTAAAATTTTCTTTCTACTTTTTAATGAAAAATTTTTATTAGTCGGTAAAATTTCTCTATTTCCCAGGAATAAAGGACACAAGAAACTTCCATTGTTCAGGTTGATAGGGCTGCCAGACAGAAACCTCATCAGTCACTGAATTGCCCTTGAGTGGCACAGTTTTATAATATTTCTAAAGAGTCTGTTTGCACCTGAAAATGTTCTTCCACATAAGAAGTGCACTCTGAAAGCAGACACATTTTCTCTCTGTTCTATTCTCAGGCAGCAAAAAAAAAATGATACGTTTCTTTACTGCCTTTCTTTGTTTTCCACACGCACATTCAATAAACTGTTCTGTCAAGAAAAAGAGCAAAGGGCTCAACTCAATAAAAAATTGCAGTGATTATGCGATGCAATTTCGCTCCTGCTACTTTATCACAATTTGCCATTCAAGTGGACACTGCTGTGCTCCCAGCTTTAGAGGTGGGGGGCGGGGGCGGAAGCCCATCAAGTGCTGCAAGGTCATTTTATACTGGAAAGACACAAGGCCAATTTGAAAGCAAGTCTATGTCAGATCATCAGCAGTCTTTGCATCATAAGCCAAAGTTATGACTTCAAGTGACACAAAGCAACCAGAATGGATCATTATCAGATAACACGTATTTGCTTAAGTAATCTCAGGGTTTCTGTTAATCCCTATTACACAAGAAGCTGCACAGTTCAGGCCTCAAAGGCATGATTTAATTAGTTATTGCTCTTTATTACTGCTCTACCTCAAGGCCACAGAGGGGTGTGAAAAACTAGAAGTGAGCTCTAGCTTGGGAAGATGATTCAATAGGTTTCTTGTTCTGTGTATTTCCTTTCAATACACAGAACTGAAAGGAAAAATGGTAAGTCTACAGGCCAGATGATCCAGGTTTCCTTTTAACCAGGATATTTTTCCAGAAACTACGTGACTTCAGAACTGATTTCATATTGACATAGTAAAGATTTCTGCAAACATTTGTGTATGTGTGCTACATGTCGCAACATGCCTGTAGCTGTTATGGTTCACCATAAAACAATAAGATATTTTACATTTTTTATTCACACTGTGTCATGAAAATCTGGCATGCATTTTACACATACAGCACATCAATTCAGACGAGTTATATTTCAAGTGTTCGGCGGCCACACTTGACTAACTGCCACTACAGGAATCACACCACACTAGACTCTACAGAGAAAGCCAGACATGTGCAAAAACATACCATCAATATGCCAATATCTCTGAGGTGCTCCTGGAACTCAGAAAAGGTAGAAAGTTTCCATCTGGACTACCAAGGATAGTTCTTGATGATTAAAGTTGCTCTACTGTGACTAATATCTATCTAGCCACAGTTTTAACAGCACATTATGTAAGAAGCTGGATTTATTAGGGGCTTAAAAGGGTATTTCTGGTGTCCCTGGTGGTAACTTTAAGATAGTCAGGTCTATAGAAGGTAGCCTGAAGGCTCCGATTCCTTAATAAGTGAACTGAATAGCAGCACTGGTGTCTGGGCAAAGAAAAAGTGTGTATGGGGTGGGGATGGGGGGAACTAGCATTGAATCTACAGAATAGCAGGTCCTTGGAGTCCAAGCAAAAGTTTACTACCAAAGTGATTCTGATATATCAACCCTGTAAAGTCAGGAAAATAAGGTCACCAAAAAAGTCAGAAATGGCAAGTTTCTGAAAGAAATTTAATGAAAAAAAATTAATGAAATAAGACATGCATAAGAGAAAAAGAGTTCAGATTAAACTGAGAAACAGAAAAATAAGCAGATGCAACCTTGAATAATATATTTCAGAACATTAATATCATGACTAGACTACAGAACTGACAACTGTACAGAAAACAGGAGACATTAGAATTATGAAAGTTGATGAGACAAATGAGAGATGAGACGCTGGAGGGAAAAATCCAGTAGAACCATGAAGAATTTCACATGCAAAAGTCTCCACGATTAGAAGATAGGAAAAGACAGAGCAGAGACATAAACATCAAAATGCAGTTTATCTTGGAAGTTATACTACTATGATGCCTCAGAGGTTATTCACAAAATCTCAAGTCTGGAGACTTTCAAGGAACATGGTAAAGTAAGTGACTTTCCCCCTCCACTGCTACACACTATCACAAAATAATGAGAATATTCAATGAAACAAAAATTTTCATACTGGAAAATATACAAAGATATTTCATAATGTTACATTCTGAATCAGGTTTTATGATTTTAAAACAAATGAAGGATGCTATTTATTGCCTAAAATAGATTGATATATAAATGAAGAAAATAAATGAATTACAAATGAAGAATAAATGAAGAATTCTACATATAAATGAAGAATTTTGATAGAATTAAACTCTAGACATTTTCATTTTGCATGTATTCCATTACTTAACCTACTCCCCTAAACAAGACTGAGGTTGAAGAACAAAGGATTAAGAAATATGATTTTGATCAAGAGGGTACAGACCAAGGAGAATCCTATTTAAAGACAGAATATCACTGACAGCTATGTAAATGAAGCTGATCTCCACTGTATAATGACCTGTACAAAAGTAGGCTGAAATTGGAAAACACTGACAATTAGTTAACCACACTTTCTGGGAAACACTGTGTCTGCACAGTTCTTACCTCATAAAAGATGATACAGCTATCAAAAAAATCCAAATGAAAACCCTGCAATACTTGCAGAATAAAAGGCATCAAGAATAGTATATGGAAGATACAGCATACACACATATTTGACATGAACATTTCAGGAATGAGGAAAAGAAATGTTGGAGACGCAACAAAAATATTAAGCTGAGAAAAGTAGTAAGTATATATGTAAATCTAAATCAATTATTGTTTTATGGGACAATGATAATACTGAACAAGAGCATTTGCATCAGAAGAGAGACCGGTGTTGGCACACTGTAGCACTTGGATTCTTTGAGAAACAGGAAACATGCTGACTGAATGTAAACCTAGATACTAACACCTGTTTGGATACTAACTTCTAAAAGAATGAAAACCCCAAATCACTGCAGATGGTGATTGCAGCCATGAAATTAAAAGATGCTTACTCCTTGGAAGAAAAGTTATAACCAACCTAGATAGCATATTGAAAAGCAGAGACATCACTTTGCCGACTAAGGTCTGTCTAGTCAAGGCTGTGGTTTTTCCTATGGTCATGTATGGATGTGAGAGTTGGACTGTGAAGAAGGCTGAGTGCCGAAGAATTGATGCTTTTGAACTGTGGTGTTCGAGAAGACTTTTGGGAGTCCATTGGACTGCAAGGAGATCCAACCAGTCCATTCTGAAGGAGATCAGCTCTGGGATTTCTTTGGAAGGACTGATGCTGAAGCTGAAACTCCAGTACTTTGGCCACCTCATGTGAAGAGTTGACTCATTGGAAAAGACTCTGATGCTGGGAGGGATTGGGGGCAGGAGGAGAAGGGGACGACCGAGGATGAGATGGCTGGATGGCATCACCGACTCGATGGATGTGAGTTTGAGTGAACTCTGGGAGTTGGTGATGGACACGGAGGCCTGGCGTGCTACAATTCATGGGGTTGTGAAGAGTCGGACATGACTGAGCAACTGAACTGAACTGAAAAAAATGAAAAAAAGAAAGTGTGTACCTTCAAAGTTAGTTAAGGAAATAAACTGGAATGGATGGGAAAATATATTCAATAGATAAAAAACAGGACTGGCTAAGGTACACGCACAAAAAACTCTCCAAGATATCCAGTGAGGTTGGGACAAAGTATCATCTTACACCTCTGGTGTGCCCATTAATTGTTTTGAACTTTGTATACCCAAGAAATGATACTGGGAAAGCTCTGATTTTTATATTATGTTTGGGTGAATTTCTACTCTTTGAGATATTTTAAAATTTTTTAGTATGGGGATGATCTGGAGGGAAGATGTGGGGTGGGAGGTGGGAGGGGGGTTCATGTTTGGGAGTNACTTTGTATACCCAAGAAATGATACTGGGAAAGCTCTGATTTTTATATTATGTTTGGGTGAATTTCTACTCTTTGAGATATTTTAAAATTTTTTAGTATGGGGATGATCTGGAGGGAAGATGTGGGGTGGGAGGTGGGAGGGGGGTTCATGTTTGGGAGTTTGTGTAAAAAAATAAATACAAAAAAAAAAAAAGAAAGAAAAGAAGAAGTAAAAAAATTAATAAATAAAATTTTTTATACATTTAACATACCTGTTTACTAAAGAAATTATAAAAACATACAACAAATTGTTTTGTAGCTATAGCTAAGAGGATTAACAGGTATAAAATTTCTGGTGAGTACATCAACAGTATCAATATCACTTAAAATGGAGGTTCCCCTTGTTCTTTACAGCAATGTTTAGTTATAATTTTATCATACAGCAAAAAAGATTCACTTTTAAAATGGTTCCCGACTTACAAATAGCAAATATCTTTTAACAATTTCCCTCATCACACACTATTCTAGTGGCCCCCTTCAAACAATCAGAACACAATACAAGAGGTGGTGTCTTCAACATACAGGGATGTTCAAATACAAGAATTAGTTAAATAAACTATAGATGTTCTTAATGATTGAATACAATAAATGTTTTAAAAATAATGTATCATAGAAGATTTTCAATTGCATGGGAAACATTTAATACACATTAAGTGAAAATTTCCTAAGAGTATATGTACTACATGATACACTACTAGTGACACAAGGCAAAAAGTGACTTTTTATAGGTTCTTAAGAATTCTCTACTTTCCAAATCTTCTATAATAGCTATGTATTGTAACTATGTAATGAGATAATGACAAAAGAATCTATAATTTGACTATATAACATCATATTCACTGCACAAAAAATACTAATGCTAATTTTCACATACAATCAAAAATCCATGGTTTAAAAACATCAAAACTCACATAATATGGTACTCATTGTAATGAAATAACCAGTAATGTTGTGTTGTGATCAACATAAATTAGCCATCAAAGTTACTGTTTCAGGATCTAAGCTTCAGCTAATTAAGAATACAAGTGAACGTGTCACAAATAAGTAAGCATTCATACAATACACTAAGACTTCTCAAGTGTTCTTTGTGTGGTATTTAAGTCTTTTTTCATCCTGTGTGCTTCAGTGAACATTCCAAAAAAATACACAGGATAAATATGTACATAGTCCACTGTAACATCAGTTTGTTTTTGACAGTATCAGCCTTATACTTCTATAACAACAACAAAGTAAAATGACATTACCATTTTAGGAAGAAAAAGTATATAGTAAGTTTCAGAAATATTTTTCTCTAATTTTAATTATTAAAATCTTAGGATTTAAAAGTAATTCAGTCACTACTTAATTCAAAAATTTGATAAAGTTTGCAGGAACCAATTCAAAAATAAATGGGCCAAAGAACTAAACAGACATTTCTCCAAAGAAGACATACGGATGGCTAACAAACACATGAAAAGATGCTCAACGTCACTCATTATCAGAGAAATGCAAATCAAGACCACAATGAGATACCACTTCACACCAGTCAGAATGGCTGCGATCCAAAAGTCTGCAAGCAATAAATGCTGGAGAGGGTGTGGAGAAAAGGGAACCCTTTTACACTGTTGGTGGGAATGCAAACTAGTACAGCCACTATGGAGAACAGTGTGGAGATTCCTTAAGAAATTGCAAATAGAACTGCCTTATGACCCAGCAATCCCACTGCTGGGCATACACACCGAGGAAACCAGAATAGAAAGAGACACATGTACCCCAATGTTCATTGCAGCACTGTTTATAATAGCCAGGACATGGAAACAACCTAGATGTCCATCAGCGGATGAATGGATAAGAAAGCTGTGGTATATATACACAATGGAGTATTACTCAGCCATTAAAAAGAATACATTTGAATCAGTTCTAATAAGATGGATGAAACTGGAACCAATTATACAGAGTGAAGTAAGCCAGAAAGAAAAACACCAATACAGTATACTAACACATATATATGGAATTTAGAAAGATGGTAATGAGGACCCTGTATGCAAGACAGCAAAAGAGATACAGATGTGTAGAGCGGACTTATGGACTCTGAGGGAGAAGGAGAGGGAGAGGGAGAGGGAGGGATGATTTGGGAGAATAGCATTGAAATTTGTATACTATCATGTAAGAAATGAATTGCCAGTCTATGTTCAATGCAGGATGCAGGATGCTTGGGGCTGGTGTATGGGGATGATCTGGAGGGAAGATGTGGGGTGGGAGGTGGGAGGGGGGTTCATGTTTGGGAGTTCGTGTAAAAAAATAAATAAATACAAAAAAAAATTTGATAAAGTTTGCAGGAACCAATTCAAAAATAAATCTTTAAAGCTTCACCTGTTAAACTTTTGCTTGTCCCTAGGTCATGCATTTTTTATATACATAAATTTTCCTGAGTGATTCACTCATAAGTACTTATATTAACAAAAATAGTTTTTCAATATATAAGTTGGATACATTAATAAGTACCTCCCAGGACATAAAATAATGCCGTCTCTTTCATTTATCCAATGTATCCTTTTCCCTTATTTAAGGGATGGATGCCACTGTTTTGGAGATTTCTTACTGTTATTAATTTAATTACCCAGATGCTGTTCATAGAATCTTGTAGATATTGCAAATCACTGACCAAAAAAGGAAAATACAAAATAAATAAATCATACACTGATGCTTTTAGAGGAAGAATTTTTACAAACTACAAATCAACCAGCTGTTCAAATAAATAATGTATGCTGCAGCTGGCTCTTACATGAGCTTGAATGTCCAAGAGTAGCAGATGTCCCAGTTCTATAAATGAGCTAGTAGAAGAAGGTCCTAAATTGTGATGGAAACAAACGGTGATGCAAACCTACAAGTGTTCATCTGACTATAAAAATGATTCAATATATATTTTTCTAAAAATTCCTATAAACAGAGTAAAATGCTTTTCAACTAAAAGATATAAAAATATTCTAAAGCCTCCAAAAGAGTGAACTAATCTTTACACTGATTTTTTGTTTGTTTTAGATAAGCTCTTTTCCCCCTAAACTATGCAAGTTAATGTTTTTTTTTTTCCATTTAGAAATGTGTTTAGAACCTAGAGTGACAGTAATTGAGACAATTAATATGCCTCTGTCTACAGTGATACTTTGTCACTTATTTAAAGAGGACCTCTTTGAGCCCAGAACTGCTCAAAAAGTAATATCAAGACAAAAACTCTCAAACCAAAAAATGAAAAATGTTAAAATATAATAAAATTCCTGTTCTCAAAAATGACCACATAATGGGGAAAACAGATTTGAACAAATAACAGTATTTCAGGTCCAACAAGTGGAGGGTACACATGAAACAACAGTAGCCCAGTAATGTCATGATGTAACACTCATCATGAGTGATGCCATGATGTGACACTCATCATGAGTAACGCCACGATGAGTAAGAGAGGAGGCCACAGAAGTTCTCGTAAAGAAGATGATCACTAAGTTGGTTTGAAGTCTTTATAGACACTCCCTGAGTAAGCAACGTAATGAAAGGGAAAGTATTCTAGGCAAAAGGAATAATTTGTGTAAGATCAGGTATATCTGAATTAGCATAGTAAACAGGTTTGGAAAGACAAAGCAGAAAGCGAAAGCAACAACCAGGGAAGGAATAAAGGAGAAGTCATAAATGATGCTGTAGGCTATACTCAGAGATTAGAATTTACCCTGTAAGCAGTGGAAATCTACTTAAATCATGTTGAGAGGTAAAACAACATGTATTGGATTTTTCACAATACGAAGGGAAAGTTCCTTCATTTCAGAGTGTGTGTCTGTGTACGTGGATGTGCACACTCTGTCACTCTGTCATGCCTGACTCTTTGCAACTCCATGCACTGTAGCCTGCTAGACTCCCCTTTCCATGGATTTTTCCAGGCAAGAACACTAGAGTGGGTTGCCATTCCCTTCTTCAGGGGCAATCTTCCCGAAGCAGGGATAGAATCCATGTCTCCTGCATCTCCTGCACTGGCAGGCAGAGTCTTTGTCACTGTGCCACCTAGGAAGCCCTCATTTCATTTTGGCTTTTTAACTTCAAAAAGCAAAATGACTGTCTGGGGAGGCCTTACAAATAGCTGTGAAAAGAAGAGAAGCGAAAAGCAAAGGAGAAAAGGAAAGATATTCCCATCTGAATGCAGAGTTCCAAAGAATAGCAAGAAGATATAAGAAAGCCTTCTTCAGTGATCAAAGAAAAGAAATAGAGGAAAACAACAGAATGGGAAAGACTAGAGATCTCTTCAAGAAAATTAGATACCAAGGGAACATTTCATGCAAAGATGGGCTGGATAAAGGACAGAAATGGTATGGACCTAACAGAAGCAGAAGATATTAACAGGTGGAAAGAATACACAGAAGAACTGCAAAAAAAAAGATCGTCATGACCCAGATAATCACGATGGTATGATCACTCATCTAGAGCCAGACATCCTGGAATGTGAAGTCAAGTGGGCCTTAGAAAGCATCACTACGAACAAAGCTAGTGGAGGTGATGGAATTCCAGTTGAGCTGTTTCAAATCCTGAAAGATGATGCTGTGAAAGTGCTACAATCAATATGCCAGCAAATTTGGAAAACTCAGCAGTGGCCACAGGACTGGAAAAGGCCAGTTTTCATTCCAATCCCAAAGAAAGGCAATGCCAAAGA
>SJYX01019221.1:29538-50404 GCA_006410675.1 Oreotragus oreotragus | reverse complement strand
ACTGCAAGGAGATCCAACCAGTCCATTCTGAAGGAGACCAGTCCTGGGTGTCCATTGGAAGGAATGATGCTAAAGCTGAAACTCCAGTACTTTGGCCACCTCATGGGAAGAGCTGACTCATTGGAAAAGACTCTGATGCTGGGAGGGATTGGGGGCGGGAGGAGAAGGGGACGACCGAGGATGAGATGGCTGGATGGCATCACGGACTCGATGGACGTGAGTCTGAGTGAACTCCGGGAGATGGTGATGAACAGGGAGGCCTGGCGTGCTGCGATTCATGGGGTCGCAAAGAGTCGGACACGACTGAGCGACTGAACTGAACTGAACTGAACTGAATTCATTATTACAGCTATCTAAAGGGCAAATAATCAATTAACAAGTTATCATATAAATTATGGCATGAAACAATTGTTTATGAACAAAGTATTCGCTGATGTTGTTTCTAATCATGGTCAACCAGGGATTCTCTTCTCCCCAAATGGTATATCATCTCAAAGTCCACTAGGAGTATATGGGGATTCCTGTGCAAATCCAACTCTACTTAGATCGAAATTATCTATCCCATGAATATGTTTACTTTGCAGGGTATTCCATCTAATCCTTTCCTTCTTCTAATCCACACCCATGGAATTCAAAATGAGAAGCTTTTCCATTTTAATGAATGCAGAAATGCAGTATCAATATTTACTCACCAATATTGGTTAACTTTCCTACTGCAAAAAGAAAATGGCCACACTCATTTCTACTGACAATTACTCAGAATGGACTCAGCTAGCTCCCATCAATGTTTCCATATCCTTGATAAACACCATAATTTCATATTTTAGATGATTTCATGTATCTGCAGAGACATATTTTTTCCTAATCCTCTGACAAGATAATGTGTTAAATTTGTTACTTAAAAAAAAAAACAAAATCAGCTAGCTTGAGACCAGAAAGTTCTTACGGTAACAGGAACAAAAAATACAACTTCTTACCAGAGATAGATCCTTGGTATATATGTCAAAATAGTTTCCTGAATGTTACCAGGTAAGAGAAAACTATGCTCACTTAAAATGACAGTTAAATGAGTATTTGCATATTTTTGTGACTAGAATTATTAAGCAGAATTTTATTAAAATATTAATACATTTCCTTGGTCTTTTTCTTTAAAAATAGCTGGAAAAAGGTATAAAAATTTAGTAAGTTTCTGTTCTTTTGGCTTTATGTAATTTTTTAAATTGTTTGCTTGCTTACCTGCAAAAGTAGTACTAAAATGCTTCTCCTCGGCTCTATAGGTTATTATTCTGCTTATCCCTAGAAAATTATATTAAATGTTCTAATCTATGAAATTTTACTTTCTTTAAACACACACACACACACAGAACACTGAAGAGTCAATTATAACAGCAAATCTCTGATGGTTCCTGTCTGTTTTCTTGACTGATGGAGGGTTTTTTTAAATAAAGAGAACTATGTCTCATGCTGATGCCAAGTAAGGATCTTCAAGATTTATTGAGCCTGTACTTCATTTAATATTCTAAGACTTAATTTATACCTATGGATACAGAAGAAAGAAAACTATTTTAATTAATTAGTCTGAGGTGAAAGCAATATATTGTAATTGAGGGGTTTAGAGACAACTAGAATTATTTTGGAGAAGGAAATGGCAACCCACTCCAGTATTCTTACCTGGAGAGTCTTGTGGACAGAAGAGCCTGGTGGGCTGCTGTCCATAGGGTCACACAGAGTTGAACATGACTGAAGCAACTTAGCATGCATGCATGCACTGGAGAAGGAAATGGCAATCCACTCCAGTATTCTTGCATGGAGAATCCCAGGGATGGGGGAGCCTGTGGGCTGCAAAGGCTATGGGGTCGCACAGAGTCGGACACGATGGAAGTGACTTTGCAGCAGCAGCAATATTATTTTTGGTAAGTTCACCTCACCTCTAAGTTTTAGTCAAGGAATAAATCAAATCCTTAATAAATTTTAAAGCACTGAAATCATATCAAGCATCTTTTCCAACCACAATAGTATGAAACTATAAAATAATTTAAATAAGTGGAAAATTCACAAAATGTGGAGATTGAAAACATGACAAAGAATGACCAATTGGATCAAAGAAGAAATAAAGCGATATCAGAAAATACCTTGTGATAAACGAAAATGAAAATATAACATACCAAAATTTGGGTGATGCAAAAAAAAAAAAGCATTTTAAGAGGGAAGTTCATAACAATAAATACCTATCTCACGGAACAAGTCTCATACAAACAACCTAACTTTACACCTCAAGGAACTAGAAAAAGCAGAACAAACAAATCCCAACATTAGTGGAAGGAAAGAAATAAAGATTAGAGGAGAAATAAAGAATAAAAAGACAACAGAAATTATCAATAAAACTAACAGTTCTTTGAAAAGATAAATAAAATTGACAAGCCTCTAACCAAACTGAAAGGTAAGAGGGACTGCAAATATACAAAATCAGAAATAAAAAAGGAGATGTTACAGGTGACACCACAGAAATATAATGGATTATAAGCGATTACTATGAACAATTACAAGCCAACAAATTGGACTACCTAGGACCGAGGATGAGATGGCTGGATGGCATCATGGACTCGATGGACGTGAGTCTGAGTGAACTCCGGGAGATGGTGATGAACAGGAAGGCTTGGCGTGCTACGATTCATAGGGTCGCAAAGAGTCGGACACGACTGAGCGACTGATCTGAACTGAACTGAGGAGAAAGAATGAATGAACTCCTGGAAACCCAATAGAAAGTATTAGTATATCAATTAATAGTAAGGAGACAGATTCACTAGTCAAAAACCTCCCAACAAAAACCCAGGACCAAACGGCTTCACTAGTGAACTCTACCAACATTCAAAGAAGAATTAATACTGCTCCTTCTCAAATGCAATTAAAAAAAAAAAAAAACAGAAAAAAAACTCTTCCAAACTCATTTTAAGAGGCTATTATTACCTTGATGTTTGATTTAAAACAAGGACACTGTAAGAAAATTACAAGTCAATAAGTCAAAATTCTCAATAAAATATTAGCAAAGAGAATTCAACAATATATAAGAAAAAAATGTAAAAATTCCCACCATGATCGATTGGAATTTATTCCAAGGATAAAAAGATTATTTAACATCCACACATCAATCAATGTGACATACAATATTAACAAAATGAAAAATAAATATTATATGATTATTTCAACAGACACAGAAAGACAGGCAAAAGTCAACATTCGTTTGTGATAAAAACTCTCAACAAAGTGGGTATAGAGGGAATGTTCCTCAATATAAAAAAGGCTACATATGACAATCCAACATTTAATCCTATACTCCACAGTGAAAAGCTAGAAGCTATTCCTCTAACATCAGGAACACAGTAAGTATGTCCACGATCAGCATCTTTATTCCACATAGTGTTGGACATTCTAGCTAAAGATCAATTAGGCAAGAAAAAGAAATAAAAGGTAGCCAAATTATAAAGGGAGAAGTAAGACTATCACTATTTTCAGAAGACATTATATAAAGAAAACCATAAAGTTTCTACCAAAAAAAAAAAAAAAAACNTATTCCACATAGTGTTGGACATTCTAGCTAAAGATCAATTAGGCAAGAAAAAGAAATAAAAGGTAGCCAAATTATAAAGGGAGAAGTAAGACTATCACTATTTTCAGAAGACATTATATAATGAAAACCATAAAGTTTCTAAAAAAAAAAAAAAAAAAACCTTGCAGGATACAAAATCATTATGTCAAACTCTGCTGTATTTCTATACATTAATAATGAAGTATCAGAAAGAAAATTCAAGAAAACAATCCTATCAGAAAAAATAAAATACTCAAGAATAAACTTAACCAGGGAGGTGAAAGATCTGTACATTTAAAATGATAAAACACTGGAGAAAGAAACTGAACAAGACACAGATACACAGAAAAACAAGATTGGAAAAAACAAATTTGTTAAAATGTTCATACTACCCGAGGAAATTCCAGATTTAATGCAATCTCTATCAAGATTTCAATGCATTTTTCACAAAACTAGAAAAAAGCAATCCTACAGTTTGTGTGGAAACACAAAAGACCCTGAATAGCCAAAGAAATCCAAAGAAAAAACAAAGCTGGAGGCACTGTGCTCCCTCTATATTACAAAGCTATAGTATTAAAACAAAATATTGTTAGAAAAAAAAAAAACAGATACACAGATAAATGGCACAGAAAAAATAAGTCCAGAAACAAATCCATACATATATATCAATTAACTTATGACAAAGAAGCCAAGAATATGCAACAGAATAAGGACAATCTCTTCAACAAATGGTGCTGAGAAAACTGGACAAACACATGATAAAGAATAAGACTCAGCCACTATATTACAACGCACACAAAAATCAAATCGAAATAGATTAAGCTCTGAAGCCACACTTCTAGAAGAAAACAGCTGATAAGCTCTGTGACGTAGGTTTTAGGGATAAAGATCAGATTTCAAACAATCTGACACCAAAAAAGTGAAATCAACTATAGCACTCCTCTATAGTCTTGATGTTCCCTTTTCGAAAAAAATTCAAATGTATTAGTGGAAAACCTAATTGGGCTTCCTTATGGAAAAGACTCTTGAGAGTCCCTTGTACTGCAAGGAGATCCATCCAGTCCATTCTAAAGGAGATCAGCCCTGGGATTTCTTTGGAAGGAAGGATGCTAAAGCTGAAACTCCAGTACTTTGGCCACCTCATGCAAAGAGTTGACTCACTGGAAAAGACTCTGATGTTGGGAGGGATTAGGGGCAGGAGGAGAGGGGGACGACAGAGGATGAGATGGCTGGATGGCATCACGGACTCGATGGATGTGAGTTTGAGTGAACTCTGGGAGTTGGTGATGGACAGGGAGGCCTGGCATGCTGCGATTCATGGCGTCGCAAAGAGTCGGGCACCACTGAGCAACTGAACTGAACTGAACTGATGGCTCTGCAGGTAAAGAATGTGCCTGCAATTCGGGAGACCTGGATTCAATTCCTGGGTTGGGAAGAGTCCCTGGAGAAGGGAATGGCTACCCACACCAGTATTCTTACCTGGAGAATTCCATGGACTGTACAGTCCCTGGGGTTGCAAAGAGTCGGACACAACTAAGCGGCTTTCACGTTAATGTTTTTTGAAAAAATGTTAGTGTCCTAAACAAATGATTTCAATGACAACAAAATCAAAAAATAAGCAGACTGAACCATTTGCTCTCTTCCAATAGAAATATTATATAAACTTATACTGAACCACTGATCATACATATTGAATAAATATCTATTAATTAATGATGTAAGAAAAAATAATAATCGATTCATGTGATTAGATCAACTATTGCTGCTTTAGTATCTTCCACATGTCCCTCTCTCAGGAGCATTTCATTAGAACCACTATGAGACAGGGGCTGTTAACTAGTCAGCAACTTGGGTTCAACTTCAGCAAGATCTAGCAGAGGAGCTGCAGATGGGGTTTCCAATCTGTCATTTTAAAAGCTTCTGAGGATACTTTAATTTGAAAACATATGAGATTTCTGTATTTAAGATTTATTGAGTGCATTCTAAGTCCCTTCAGTTGTGTCCAACTATCTGTGGCCTTGTAGACTGTAGTCTGTCAGACTCCCCTGTCCATGGAATTCTCCAGGCAACTGGAGTAGGTTGCTATTTCCTTCTCCAGGGGATCTTCCCAACTCAGGGATCAAACCTGCGTCTCTTATGTCTCCTGCATTGGCAGGTGGGTTTTTAACCACTAGTGCCTCCTAGGAAGCCCAGGCACCTGGGAAGATAAAAAATATACTAATTCCAGAAAATTTACTTTCTCACCATGTTTTACTGTCTGAGCCATAGAAGCAAAAGTTCTCATAAATGAGATGGACATTTGGCAGTCCAGTTTTTTAAAAAGCACAGTAATAAATTACTTTTCCTGCAGTCTCCTGCTAATTTTTACTGTGTTTATCTGGGTATTTCAAAGAAAAAAATAGTATAGTTGACATCATCTTTAGCAACACATAAAAGAAAATGAAATAGGTTAACAAATGTTAATATGATAAAGCTGACTTTATAATATCAGTGTGTATTATATATTGCAATCAAACTCACTCATCACTTATCTAAAAGCAAAGGTGGATCAGACGGTGAAACATCTGCCCGCAATGCAGGAGACTTGAGTTTGATCCCTGGGTCAGAAAGATCCCCTGGAGAAGGGAATGGCAACCCATTCTTGCCTGGAAAATTCCATGGACAGAGGAGCCTCTCAGACTACAATCCACAAGGTTGCTAAGAGTTGGACACGACTGAGTGACTAACAGTTGCACACTTTTCACTTATCTATTGTCATCTAGACCACATATTACGCTAACAAAGGTCCATCTAGTCAAGGCTATGGTTTTTCCAATAGTCATGTATGGATGTGAGAGTTGGACTTTAAAGCAAGCTGAGAACCAAAGAATTGATGTTTTTGAATGTGGTGTTGGAGAAGACTCTTGAGAGTCTCTTGGACTGCAAGGAGATCCAACTAGTCTATCCTAAAGGAAACCAGTCCTGAATATTCACTGGAAGGGTTGATGTTGAAGCTGAAACTCCAATATTTTGGCCACCTGATGTGAAGAGCTGACTCATTTGAAAAGACCCTGATGCTGGGAAAGATGGAAGGCGGGAGGAGAAGGGGATGACAGAGGATGAGACGGTTGGATGGCATCACTGACTCAATGAACATGAGTTTTAGTAAACTCCAGGAGCTGACGGACAGGGAGGCCTGGCGTGCTGCAGTCCATGGGGTCGCAAAGAGTCGTACACGACTGAGCGACTGAACTGAACTGAATGCTGCCATGACTCAGGATGCTACCAGGTTTTAACCTGCCCTACAGTGAGAATAGCTTGGATTTTTAAAAATTGAGTTAAGGATACTTGGTAAATGAAAGGAAGTAATTATGCAAGAGTTTCTATTTATCTTCATATCACCTAAAGAAAAAAGTATCATGCACTGTGTATCACATCAGCCTATTAAAATGGGGCTAACATTTTAATATGTTGCCCAGATGTTTACAATATACCTTCAAAAATGATGCCGTATTCTGTGAGTTTATTTCCCTGTATGGAGTAACTTTGTTTAATGTCAACGATGACTCTTTGGTTAACAGATCCCTAAGGTTTAAACTGTATTTCATATCAAAAGCCAGCTGCTACACATATATCAATCACAATTGAGTCCTATAACTCAAAAATAAATCATGCTGTCTAAACCCTGCTCTTTTTCCTTACTCTGATATATGTCCCTCCTATAAAGTTAATGGCAAATACACAGTTTAGAATTTGGGGTTATATATTATTTAGGGTCATCAGCACACAGCACTGGGAGAGAAACAACCAGTCCGTCACCAGGGGTTTTACCAAACAGAGCATAAACGCTCTGTAGGATGCCATGATGTGGCAGACAGTTGCACAAGCTCTCCAGAGAAAGTATAGGGCATTATTCTTCAAATATCAGTTTTTCCAGTGTAGCTAAATGTTCCTAAAAATCTATGTTTGTCTTCCCAAAATCATATTTTCCTAATGCATTTTCTGAGTTATAGAATCTTCAAAGGAGAATAGATTCTGTATTATTCACTGGTCCTCACAGTCCCCCTCCTTGGTTCTCTTAATGCCTAAACAATGAGCTTACTTATATGTACTCAAGAAGTCTGCTGCTCATTAAGCAGGTTAAAAATAGTAGTTACAGTTAGCAGACTTTCTTTTGCAAGTGACATGGCCTTGTTCTGACACCAGTGCCTTCTAAGGTATATGCTAAAGTCTGTGAGCAGTTCTCTCTTTAAAAAAAAAATTTCTTCGATAAATGCTCATTAATTTAAAATAGGGGAAAAAACAGGCTGTAACTTCTCCGAATGTATGCTCTAGCCCATTTGTGCCATTACAAATGGATGTAAAGAAAAAATTATACCAAAGAACTTAATATTTACATGAATATTACTTTTCCATATTCTTCTTCTAACCATCAAAAAAAAAAAACCCACACATTTTCCAGAACTAACGGAGACAATTACCTACCCTTCTGTTTTTATCTCTTGGTCCTAAAATGGCCCTTATAATTCATTTCTTTTAACTTAATTTCAAAGATTGAGAAAATGAGACACATAAAGTAATGTTGTATCTAACTGACTTAGTCATATCTCTTTAATGTTTACTATGCAAAAAAGTCTTAGCTTATTGAAATACATATTTATCTCTTTCTTGAATTTTGTTATCATAGCATACACTGATTGAAGAGCTGACTCATTGGAAAAGACTCTGGTGCTGGCAGGGATTGGGGGCAGGAGGAAAAGGCGATGACAGAGGATGAGATGGCTGGATGGCATCACGGACTTGATGGACGTGAGCCTGAGTGAACTCCAGGAGTTGGTGATGGACAGGGCGGCCTGGCGTGCTGCAATTCATGGGGTCACAAAGAGCGACTGAGCTACTGAAATGACTGACTGACTGACACTGATTTAAGATCTGGTTTAGTATAAAATAGTGAAAGAAAATAGTTAATCTAATAATAGACTTGTTTGTGATTATGAACTATTTAAAACTGCTAGCAATGTGTATCAGTTGATTTCAATTGTCATTTAACTAACAGAACCAACAAGACTATACTGTTAAACAATATGGGATTTAAATACACCTGAGAATGATACTATGTTTGAAAGCTAAATTATTTTTTAAAGCATCCTATTTTCTGCCTGCAACTATGATTATTATATTGTTCCAGATTTGGATATATGTTTGATGAACACAGATGCCATAAGACTTAACCAACCATAAAGATATTTGAGCTTAACTTTTCTCTCTTCAATAACTCAGTGAGTGAATATTATAAATTTCTGGACAAATTTTATGTGACCAAAACCTTACATGCATTTGTCAATGAACTGAACTATTGTGGAAAGCAGTCAACGAAAGACTGATTACCTCCTATACCTACAACCATAGGTGTGTGCTCATACAGTGATTGCTCATGACCTGCTCCCTCATCTATAAATGCTAGCCTAAATGGTATTCAACCATTTAGATGATCTGCTTCAAGAAAAAAAAGTAATTGAACATTGATAAATAAAAGTATTTGATCCAACGTGATTTCAACCAACTGAATCCTCTCTCTTGGATAAATTGAATTTGGGGCCTTTATAAAGGAAAAATAAGTAATAATTAGCAAGCAATTATTGTTGTGTGTGTTAAGTCGCTTTAGTCATGTCTGATTCTTTGTGACCCTATGGACTATAACCCACCAGGCTCCTCTGTCCATGGGACTTTTCCAGGCAAGAATACTGGAGTGGATTGCTATGTCCTTCTCCAGGGGATCTTCCCTACCTAGGGATCTAACCCATATTTCTTACATCTCCTGCACTGGGAGATGAGTTCTTTACCATTACTGCCACCTGGGAAGCCCTATTTCCTAATAACATAACCTAATAACCAAATTATTATCCAACAACAATGACTGAAACAAATCCCAAATATACTACTAAATATTCAATCATCACTCAACATCCTTAGATAGGCAGGTACCCTTGCCTTTGCCTCTGATGATAAAATTGTTGAAATCAGCTATAATTCTGAGTCAAAAGGGAAAAGGATGAAGATAATGTTTTAGTTTCAACTTGAATTCAGTAGGTTACCAATATCTGAGACCCAGGAAGACTTTATGTATTAGTGTCCTATGACTGCCACAATAAAGTATTACAAACTGGATGACTTAAACAATAGAAATTTACTATGTCACAAAAAGATTAGAAATCCAAAATCAAGGAGTTGGCAGAGTTGGTTTTATCTGAGACCTGTGAGGGAAGGTTTTGCTTCAGGCCTCTCTCTTGTGTCTTACAGATGGCCTCCTTGTCTTAGGTCTTTTCACATCATTTTCTCTGTATGTGTCTGTGCCTAGGTTTTTATGAGGACACCTGTCATATTCCATTATGACCCAAACTAACAATGTCATTTTAACTTGATTTTCTCTGTAATGACCCTAACTCTAAATAAGTCACATTCTGAGGCACTGGGTGTGAGGACTCAACATAAGAATTTTAAGTTGGCAGGGGGGAAACACTACTCAACCTAAAACACTCTAACAATAAATTCCAGATTTTTAGCTTTATTGAAAGAAAGAAATCATAGGAATTGACAGCTGTGAGCTTGCATTCCTGCAAAGCTTCCATCAGCATGAGTTAAACTGTAACTACTCTCTCCTGCATGCCCTGCTCTCTTTTTTCTGTTGTGTTAGTCTCTTAATTTCTTAATTTCTGGTTACTACTTGTCAACTGTAAATTTATGAATATCAATAACTATTTGAGGATTTTCTGTTCTTTGTGTAATATGAGAACGGGAGTTGGTGATGGACAGGGAGGCCTGGCATGCTGCAATTCATGGGGTCGCAAAGAGTTGGACACGACTGAGCGACTGAACTGAACTGAACTGAACTTCCTGTACCACTAGTGTCAAAAGGGTGAAAGTGCAGGTCACTCAGTTGTGTCCAACTCTTTGTGACCCTATGCACTGCAGCCAGCCAGGCTTCTCAGTCCTTGGAATTCTCCAGGCAAGAATACCAGAGGGGGTTGTCTTCTCCTCCTCCAGGGGATCTTCCCAACCCAGGGATTGAACCCAGGTCTCCTGCATTGTAGGCAGATTCTCTGCTGTCTGAGGGACCAGGGAAGCCATGGTGCCTCCACTGAATGGCAGTAGTTAAAACTAGTCTGTCATGGCTGCCTTGAGTTCAACCATCTCTTTTATGTATAAGTGATTATTGGATCAACCATGTGATAGGTTCAGACTGGACTATTAAGTGGTCGAAGCCACTTAGAGCAACTATTCAAAATAATAAGATGGATCTAAATAAATTGGTTGAATTCATAGATTTAGGAACTACAAGTCTTATTTCCCTTTAACTACATGGTAGGCACAGAACAACCAAAAAGCAGTAAAAGAAAAACAGACTTTCTAAAAAAATTTATTATCATATGTCAGGCTCATAAATCAGGTTTCATTTTCCCTTGGTGGGAACAACATTCAAATCATAATGTGTCCTTTTATTTGAAGTATTGACTAGCCTCTTGTTTAAATGACAGCGTTTTAGACTGAAAACTTTGATTCTGAACACCTTTGAAAATGAAGAGCCAAAAAAATTTTTTAATTAAAAAATTTTTAATAAATAAAAAGGAAAATCCCACACAATATCCATTTGGGGGGAGAAGAAATGGATCACACCCTCAAACTAAACCTCAGTTTCACAGCACCAGGGAAATATGCCTACCTTCTTGATTAGGGATTCCTTTAGAAGCTGCCAATGTTACTAATTAAAAAACAACAATAAAAAAGACAAACACACACATGAATTAAGAAGAAAGTAAGCAAATTCTACATGGAATAGAAGTCACAATACTGATCAGAGAATTTAGAGAGGAAGGCAACACAGGAGGAAGTCGGTAGGACAGGAGGCAAGTAGACAGGAGGGAGCCAAATGAAGACAGAACTCAAACTCCCACTGGGTTACCAGAGGTGTTGACAGATGTAAAAGCCTCTGAACTCCCTTGGTCTGCAAGGTATGCTCACAATCAACTCCCCTTAAATGAAAGAAAACAACAACAAGCATGTCTGAGTTTCATAAAACTAGAAAGAAACTAACTTACAAATACCTCTTCTCAATGAAATTTACATCATGAATAAGAAAATCTTGTGATAAATACAAATATTACCATTTTTCCTAGCACTTGCCAATTAGATCAATACTAGTTTCACACTTTATGACAAGAAATGACTATAATTCATCTCATTTCCATCTAATGATTGGAAGTGAAAGTGTTAATTGCACAGTCATGTTCAGCTCTTTGCGATCCCACAGACCGTAGCACACCAGGCTCCTCTGTCCATGGAATTTTCTAGGCAAGGGTACTGGAGTGGGTTGCCCTTCCCTCTCAGGGGATCTTTCAGACCCATGGATAGAACTTGGGTCTCCTGCATTGCAGGCAGCTTCTATACCATCTGAGCCACAGATCAGTTGTTCACATACAATCACAATAAAAATTCAGTTAAATAATTTATTTAGTTCTTTACCAATTATATCTACCAAGAAACTATAACACAGAGGAATAAAACTTAAGCCCAAGGTGTGAAAGACTGTGTCCCGATAAAAAACCCTGAACACAGCAAAAAATACGTATGCACACGCGCACACACACATATGCATCCACACCACACAGTATAACTGGTGGCGGATTTGGAAATATTTTTTTAAAAAGCTTTAGTCAGGCTCATTGCATCATGAATTTGATACTCTCATTTATAATATGTTACCGAGTATCGATTGACAAACTATGGCCTGTGGGCTAAATCTGCCTTCTAACTGGTTTTATATCAGTGGAGAGATTAGAATGTTTTTTTCACAATTTTATATGATCACAGTTTAATAGATGATATAAGGACCTACATAACAGTTAGTTTTCCTTCTTGGCACACAAAGTTTAAACTGTCTTTACATGACAATTTACAGAAGTTGGTCCTGGTAGTGATTATACTGCACTCATATACACCCTCTCCAGTATTCTTGCCTGGAGAGTCCTGTGGACAGAGGAGCCTGGGGGGCTGCTGTCCATGGGGCTGCACAGAGTCGGACATGACTGAAGCGACTTAGCACGCATGCATGCATTGGAGAAGGAAATGGCAACCCACTCCAGTATTCCTGTCTGGAGAATCCTGTGGACAATAGAATCTGGTGGGCTGCCATCTATGGGGTCACACAGAGGCGGACACGACTGAAGCAACTTAGCAGCAACAGCAGCAGCACTCATATGCAGAAATGTTGTTATAAACTAATTATTGTCATGCTTTGAGCTAGGCTTTTATTATCTCAAAATGCAACCAATCATCACCACGTTATCAGCCTCCCTGCCCTCAGGTTAAGTTTTTTAAGCTGTTACTCATTCTGGTTACATCTCAGTCCCTGGCCATCATCCAGAGAGAAGATAAAAAGTCAGGTTAAAAAATAAGATTCTGTAAAATATTATCTGTATATTATTTTATTCAACAAAATTTATTAGGCACTTCGTTTGTATCAGAAAAAGTAAATTAATGAATCTGCTCTAGGTCAAGGCCCAAGTTATTGGCTTGGCCAGCTGTGTGGAGAGATGTGCACTCATGCAGTAAAAGGATATTGAAAAAGCTGCAAGGTGAGCTTCTAAATAAACAGAAGTTCTGAAATGCTTATGAGGCATAAGGTGAAGATACATGGAAGAAGCTGGAAACATGGCCTAGCAACTCAAGAGAAGCATGGCCTGAAGAATATTTCAAAGCCATAAGCATGTACTTGGGAATTCAAATATATCTGAAATTAACAAAGTAGAGATATATAGGTAAAGGATGAAGGAAGAATACATAGGGATTACCAACAGTTATGGCTAAAGAACTATGAGATCAGGAACAATATCAGAAAAAGTCAAAGAGCTCTAATCTAATTTTAAGAAAAAAGTCATGGTTATCACTATGGAATAGTCTTAGAGGTTGTCAATTAATGAAACATTTTTCAAAAGTGAGTTAATTTAAGAGAATAGTTGTGATCTTAGTGGAAGAAGATAAAGAGGAGTGCCTAGGGAAGAAAAGAGATTGTACTGCGCTGAAGCAATAATCGTACTGGACAAAGTTAAAAAGACAAGGAATACTTTATTCATGGCTATTGCCAGAGGGAAGAAAGGCCAGACTCAGCCTGAGATCAATTCCACTGAGACAAAGGACTGGAGAGTTTTAAGAGATGGAGCGGAGGCATCTTGGGCCATCTGTGTTTACTAACTGGCCTTACAGATAAATTTTCTCCCATCTTCAGGACAGGTGATAGTTTTACAGTTTGGAGCCAAGTGCCTCCCCAATGTAGGTTTTCTACTCTTACCTAGAAACTGGCAGTCAGGGGCCCTATCTTCCTTAATGATTGAAGGATGGCTCCCAGGTTTTGAAAAAGACATTTCTTCGTTTTATCAATAGAACCGTCTGACTCTGTGTGACTCTGTGGACTGTAGTCTGCCAGTCTCCTCTGTCCATGGGATTCTACAGGGAAGAATACTGGAGTGAGTTGCCATTTCCTTATCCAGGGGATCTTCCCAATCTAGGAATTGAACCTGCCTCTCAAGTCTCCTGCATTGACAGGCAGGTTCTTTAACACTAGTGCCACCTGGGAAGCCCAAACTGTCAAGAGGGCTTTAAAAAGATTTATATTTCAAAGGGGCGAGAAAGGACAGAAAATTCCATTTTTTCTGAAGTAAATGCTCTAAGAAAAGGTAAGTTAAGGGCCTAGAATTAAGAAGAAGTCTTTCTAAAGTTTAGTCAAGATGAGGAGATTTTTAAAGTTGACTTGATCAACTAATTTGAAGAGTAAATTGAGACAAATTGGTGACAAAGATAATAAATTACCTCTTCAAGGAGCTCAGATGTGAAGGGATAGAGACACTGGAACTAGAAAGACTGCAGGATTAGAAACATAATAAATATAAGCTTTTACAATATAAGAAAAACATTTTATAGTCTGAAGGAAAATGAGAGGGATATCATATAGAGATTTGTAGGAATAATCATGGAAACAAAGTCTCTGAGCAAAAGTCAGAGTACGGGGATAGGGTAAATATTTAAGGGTAGACAAGAATTTCTCTTACACTGAGACCATAAGACAGAGGAATCAAAAATATTTGTGTAGCATAGCTTAGCAAAATTAAAATATACAGAAGTTAATTAAAATTAATTTCTCCCAGAGTAGAGGCCTGCTATCAAGGGAATAAGCTTTTTTAAAACCTTCATACTAAAGTGTTTGAACTATTAATATTCTGTTAATATGATCATCTTGTTGACAACTCACATTTTACTATACTATTTTCAGGTATTCTAAAAAAACACCCACAGCTGATGACCTCAGAAATACAAGAAGTTTCTCACTGTCCAGTAGTGGCCTGCTGTCTTTGGAGGAGTGATGAGCTGTTTATAAGCAATAGCTGTCAAGACTGAAGGTAGGATTCTAAACTGAAGGTTAAGTGCAGCCTTCTTTTGAGTCTGCAAGAAAAATGTTATAATCTTGGGTTTTTATATGGACTATTGAATACTGGAATATTTCATGTGACAAAACAAAAATAAATATAAATGGGCTCTTGTAAATCAGTGAACCCCTAAATCATACACAAAATTCTGTATACCATCTAGAGTACGAGGTTGTACATTTTGTGGAGTCATGATATTCTTCACAAGGCTGATGAAATCCATGGGCACATAAATTTCCTCCAGTATAGGTGGAATTCATTGCCTTTGCTCTCAGCAAATGTTATACTGGGATAAAACAGAAAGCACACTATAATATTTAAGGAGAAGTAGAAAGAATATTAAAATGGCCCGTTCTCATAAATTGAAATGGAGTTTCAGGTAAAAATATTGTTGCTTTCTGTCAGTTATCCATATTTCAATATTATATAATTCTATAGATTTACTTCAGTAATATTTATGTGGAAGACAGCATATTAAGTTTAGGCTCTAATTTAAAAGTTGAGAAAACTTTTAAATATCTTCACATGTGGATCATACTATACTACTATGACACAAAATAAAAATACTAACTAGTACTTCAAATGCTTCTTGGTAAATTTGAAAGTTTGCAGATAAAATGTTATCGCTAGTGTTAGGAAATATCCATAAGAAATTATTTTCCTGGAAAAAAAACACAGAGAAGTATCAACATCCTAGCATTCAATAAAAAAGATCCTTTAAAGGACTATGCAATTTAATGCTTAAAATTTTATATCTAACAAAAATTAGTTTGCGTAGTAATTCTGAGTATTGTTTTTATCTTTTAAACAATATAATTAGGAAAGGCTATGTCATTTAACTTACTGAAAATTGTTTTAATCTAGATCTTACAGTTTTAAGTGAGGCAACAAAATGTACGTGATATGAAGTAAGTCAGAAAGAGATAAGTACGGTATACTAACACATTTATACGGGATCTATAAAAATGGTACTGAAGAATTTATTTGCAGGGCAGCAATGACATCACTGACTCGATGGACGTGAGTCTGAGTGAACTCCAGGAGTTGGTGATGGACAGGGAGGCCTGGCGTGCTGCAATTCATGGTGTTGCAAAGAGTCGGACACGACTAAGCGACTGAAATGAACTGAACTGAATGGAGAAACAGACATAGAAAATAGGTTTACAGACATGAGGAGAGGGGAGGAGAGGGTGAGATGTATGGAGAGAGTAACATGGAAACTTACATTATCATATGTAAGCTAGATAGCCAATGGGAATTAGCTGTATGTCTCAGGAAACCCAAACAGGTGCTCTGTATCAACCTAGAGGGGTGGGATGGGGAGGAAAGTGGGAGGGAGTTTCAAAAGGGAAGGGATATATGTATGCTGCTGCTGCTGCTGCTGCTAAGTCACTTCAGTCTGACTCTGTGCGATCCCAGAGACGGCAGCCCACCAGGCTCCCCACTCCCTGGGATTCTCCAGGCAAGAACACTGGAGTGGGTTGCCATTTCCTTCTCCAATGCATGAAAGTGAAAAGTGAAAGGGAAGTCACTCAGTCCTGTCTGACTCTTAGCGACCACCGTCCATGGGATTTTCCGGGCAAGAGTACTGGAGTGGGGGTGCCATTGCCTTCTCCAGGATACATGTATACCTATGGCTGATTCATGTTGAGATTTAACAGAAAACAACAAAATTCTATAAAGCAATTATCCCTCAATTAAAAAAAATTTTGTAACTATATGATATATAGTTCACTGGAGTGGGTTGCCATTTCCTTCTCCAATGCATGAAAGTGAAAAGTGAAAGGGAAGTCACTCAGTCCTGTCTGACTCTTAGCGACCACCGTCCATGGGATTTTCCGGGCAAGAGTACTGGAGTGGGGGTGCCATTGCCTTCTCCAGGATACATGTATACCTATGGCTGATTCATGTTGAGATTTAACAGAAAACAACAAAATTCTATAAAGCAATTATCCCTCAATTAAAAAAAATTTTGTAACTATATGATATATAGTAATATTAAAATAAAATAGAGACCAAGCTTAAAAACTCCCAAGCAGACAAAAGATCATTTAAGCCACATAAGAAAACTAAGTCTAGCTAATTTCATAGATATAATGGAAAGTTACTTTAGGTCATCTCTTATAAATGCCTCTGATAATCATAAAAGAAACTTAAGACATCTTCCAAGTTAATCATTTTTTCCAATCCCCTGCTCTCTGGAAACCCCCACAGTAATAACTAATTCTTGTAAAGTTTAAAAACAAACTTTGATTTTTCACTTTATAAGTCATCTTGTAACATTATGAGCAACATGTCAGGTTAAGACTTGAAGGAACCCTACTCTTGAAAAGTTTGTTTCTCACTCAATAAAATATTCGGGGACTGAGTCAAGATGGCGGAAGAATAGGACGGGGACACCACTTTCTCCCTCACAGATTCATCAAAAGAACATTATATATACATATATTAGCATATGTGAAGAGCTTAGAAAAATATTTGGCATTCAAAATAGTATATATTGGAATAGGTTGCTGTCATCGCTATGTTCATTTTATTTCACATTATTTGTGATTTTAATTAAAAGACATTTTACTTAATCAGTCCAATAGATATAAAATCATCTGGTGCTACATCTTCCAAGGATGGCAACACCTCATTTGGCCATGAGTACTGAGTTATTGGGCTTCCCAAATGGCACTAGAGGAAAAGAACGCACCTGCCAATAACGGAAACATAAGATACACAGGTTCGATTCTTGGGTTGGGTAGATCCCATAGGGCATGGCGACCCACTCCAGTATTCTTGTCTGGAGAATTCCATAGACAAGAGGAGCCTGGCGGGCTACAGTCTATAGTGTCACAAAGAGTCAGACACATCTGAAGCGACTTAGCAGGCACACGCTAAGAGTCATCACTCAATCTCTGATCTCCTTGGCTTTTACATTTAAGTTGAGAAATTGAAGATTCTTTAAGAAGGAAGATAGCCTCTTCATTCTCCATCACTCTTTAAAGTACTGAGTCCTGTCCCCAACTGCTTTGTAAAGATAAATCTTGAAATCAATTTATTGATTAGATGAATTCATCTTCAAAGATATTTCTAGTTACTATTCTGAGAATTTGCTGGAGGTTTCTGGGCTTTTAAAAAAGGCTAACAAGAGTGGTGAATGGTAATGATGGTTGCATTTGACAGGCCAGCCCTTGCCTATGCACCAAAAATGTGTCTTGGGGCCAGTGGAAGTGCTTTGAAGCAAGACAGAATAGCTTGGAAGCTGTGATTAAAGAGAATGTGTTTACAAAATAAACTCCAAGATTATAGGAGAACTTTCTCAGTGATTTTCTTAGGTCTTTGATTCAATGAACCAGATCCTGCTTTTCTCCCATGGGGTGAAGCTGACCTGGACCACAATAGAGAAAGTCTGGCAGAGGAGCTTGCCAACTCCACGCCAGAGACGATTAGTGGGAAACAAACTGTAGCCTTTAAAAAGCAGGTGGAGGAATGATAAACAAAAACAAAATCAGGCTCTGACCCTATCTCATGTTTCACTGACCATTCATAACTTTTGCAAACACCTAATTAAAGAGAAGTCTTTTCATTTTTTATCCTCAAGCTGTAAATATAACACTATCAATCACAGAGATTTAGGGGGGGGAGCAGGTGATAAAGCTGGAATTTCTAACCAAAATGAAGGTTTTTGAGTGTCATATAATTTTAAGACCTCTCTTCTCTCACTTTTGCTATTTTTGTGTTTGTTTGTTTTTAAGGTCTGACTGCTTTTTCTCCAAAGATGATATTCATCACCGAACCACACTCTCTGATCCTGCTCAAACGCTGCTCTCAGAGGCAACTGAAAAGATTGTTTTATCCAGAATTGTGTTTCTAGCTGCTCTCTTACAGTATAAAACACTGATGCTATTGATGCTAAGTTGCTTCAGTCATGTCTGACTCTTTGCGAGCCCATGGACCCTGCCAGGCTCCTCTGTCCAGGGGATTCTCCAGGCAAGAATAAGCATTCAACATATAGTTGTTGAATGAACAAAATAAAAGCCAATAGGCTTTTGTCCTCTAGTGTCAGCTATCCTTGTCTGTTGTTTGTTTCCTTTCCATCTTACATAATGACATTTGGATAAATTTGTTAATAGGCATACTTTAAAGTTAGCAAGCCTAATATTCCTAAAGTATCTCACACTAGCTTCCTCCCTCTTGAAATCTAATCAACCAACAAGATTTCTCTGACTACTCTATCCACTGCTGTTTTCATGCTCTCAACTTATTTTCTATCATATTATTTTCATATCTTATCACACATATTACGATTGAATTTTTATGTTTATCAACTGTTTCCATCTTTAGAATGTAAGTCTCAAGGTCTATGAAGGCAGAGATCTGGCCTGCCTGCCTCCCTACTCTATCCCCAATACCTAATATATAGGAGTTTATTAGATATCTGTTTAAAGTCAGTTATTTAATTTAAAAATGTGTTTAAATTCAGTATAATTTAAAATTCATTTTTTAAACTTTTTGACACGTTTTGGAAAGATATTTTAGTTACATCCACATGATTTCAATCACTATTATTTAAGGTATATGGGTTATTAAGAATATAAATGAAACATTGACTTCATCTCAACTAACCTATGTGATTTTTACTTCCAGTTTGTTTTTAATTAATAGGGATTTGTTAATGCATATCCTGGAGAAGGGGATACCCACTTCTGTATCCTTGCCTGGAGAATCCTATGGACAGAGGAGCTTAGTGGGCTACAGTTACGGGGTCACAAAAAGTCAAGCACAACTGAGCAATTAACACTTTCACATGGATTACTTTCCTAGTATCATAAGAATTAGTTTTAGAATAGTAATATCTAGAATAAACTGTCAGCCACATTTGTCTTAATACTTATTCTCATAAAATTCCTTTCAGTAGGAGTTACTAAAAGTTTTGGTGTGGTGATAATAAACTGAAGAAAAATAAATTGCCACAGTTACACATTAAAAAAAAAGAGAGAGAGACAGAAATCAGGCATATGAACTTTTGGCTTTTTAGGGATTTGTCCATTTTGGTGTAAAAAATTAAGGGAAAACCGCTAGACCATTCAGGTATGACGTAAATCAAATCCCCTATGATTATACAGTGGAAATGAGAAATAGATTTAAGGGCCTAGATCTGATAGATAGAGTGCCTGATGAACTATGGAATGAGGTTCGTGACATTGTACAGGAGACAGGTATCAAGACCATCCCCATGGAAAAGAAATGCAAAAAAGCAAAATGGCTGTCTGGGGAGGGCTTTCAAATAGCTGTGAAAAGAAGAGAGGCAAAAAGCAAAGGAGAAAAGGAAAGATATAGCATCTGAATGCAGAGTTCCAGAGAATAGCAAGAAGAGATAAGAAAGCCTTCTTCAGCGATCAATGCAAAGAAATAGAGGAAAAGAACAGAATGGGAAAGACTAGAGATCTCTTCAAGAAAATTAGAGATACCAAGCGAACATTTAATGCAAAGACAGGCTCAATAAAGGACAGAAATGTTCTGGACCTAACAGAAGCAGAAGATATTAAGAAGAGGTGACAAGAATACACAGAAGAACTGTACAAAAAAGATCTTCACAACCCAGATAATCATGATGGTGTGAACGCTCACCTAGAGCCAGACATCCTGGAATGTGAAGTCAAGTGGGCCTTGGAAAGCATCACTACGAACAAAGCTAGTGAGGTGATGGAATTCCCGTTGAGCTGTTTCAAATCCTGAAAGATGATGCTGTGAAAGTGTTGTACTCAATATGCCAGCAAATTTGGAAAACTCAGCAGTGGCCACAGGACTGGAAAAGGTCAGTTTTCATTCCAAT
>SJYX01019221.1:10870-27108 GCA_006410675.1 Oreotragus oreotragus | reverse complement strand
TAACCTAAGATATGCAGATGACACCACCCTTATGGCAGAAAGTGAAGACGAACTAAAAAGCCTCTTGATGAAAGTGAAAGAGGAGAGTGAAAAAGTTGGCTTAAAGCTCAACATTCAGAAAATGAAGATCATGGCATCTGGTCCCATCACTTCATGGGAAATAGATGGGGAAACAGTGGAAACAGTGTCAGACTTTATTTTGGGGGGCTCCAAAATCACTGCAGATGGTGACTGCAGCCATGAAATTAAAAGACGCTTACTCCTTGGAAGAAAAGTTATGACCAACCTAGATAGTATATTCAAAAGCAGAGACATTACTTTGCCGACTAAGGTCCGTCTAGTCAAGGCTATGGTTTTTCCTGTGGTCATGTATGGATGTGAGAGTTGGACTGTGAAGAAGGCTGAGTGCCGAAGAATTGATGCTTTTGAACTGTGGTGTTGGAGAAGACTCTTGAGAGTCCCTTGGACTGCAAGGAGATCCAACCAGTCCATTCTGAAGGAGATCAGCCCTGGGAGTTCTTTGGAAGGAATGATGCTAAAGCTGAAGCTCCAGTACTTTGGCCACCTCATGCGAAGAATTGACTCACTGGAAAAGATTCTAATGCTGGGAGGGATTGGAGGCAGGAGGAGAAGGGGACGACAGAGGATGAGATGGCTGGATGGCATCACTGACTTGATGGACGTGAGTCTGAGTGAACTCCGGGAGTTGGTGATGGACAGGGAGGCCTGGCGTGCTGCTATTCATGGGGTCGCAAAGAGTTGGACACGACTGAGCGACTGAACTGAACTGAACTTTAAGTAATATATTTTTTGTTTAACTATAATAATTATTTAGTCCACAGGCTTCCTAGGTCATGAAGTTTTAGTAATTTTGTAATTTTAAATTTTAAAATTAATTTTTAGTTTTTCCAAAATAAATTGAAAATGTATGACTTTTCCTGAATCTTGGGATTAGATAAGTGTCGAATTTATAGGAAGAAGTGAGGTAAAGCTTTCCTAGTATGAACCTAGGTAGTAGTAGCTACAAAACTTTCTCTTCTTCCCATGTAGTTTCACTTCCCTTTTTTCACACCAAAGACTGTTCTTTTCTCAGATTAACACCTCATTAGTCACACCCCTTTGCGTTATTCTCTTTTCCAAGTAAACATGTTAGAGTCATGCTAAATACAATGTAAACTTTACCACACATTTTAGGTGGACATCATAAAAATCTGTACTACCCACAGAACTTCCTGCAATAACAAAGAGGCTTTGGCCGCTAATCACATGTGGTTACTGAACCTTGAAATGCAGCTCATCCAACTAAGGAGATTACTTTTTAATTTTATTAAGTTAAATTTAAATAGACACATGTGGTGGTTGGCTACCATATTGAAAAGCACAGATGTAGGTTATGCATCTGAAATACTTTCCCTGCTTTCCTGCCCCAAACTTTCAAATGGCTACATTTCAAAGGACCGAGTACAATGGCAGTTCTCAGTATTTCTCGAGTTTATCTGGCTTGAGGACTAGATGGTCTTCCCCCAAGTTACAAATCAAATGATATTTCCTACCTAAGTTTGTCCAGACTCTTCTCTTTATTTTTCACTCTAAAAGTTTGGCTGAGTTTAGAGCCCAGAGGGTCAAAGTGAGGCTGATTTCTCAGGATTCTCAGCTGGGTGTGGAAATAATGATGCTGTGAGAGCCAGATAACTCATGAAATAGCCAGCACTCATGAGGTCCACAGCCAAATTTACCAGATGAGAATGAAGACAGAAAGAGAAACAGAATCAGACAGAATAATACTAATAAAAGTTCTGTTTAGTTAGCTCTGAAAAATTATTTTTTATATTGTTCTAAAGTTCAAACTAGACACTAATATCACCATATAGAAAATAGGTCTTTTTGGAGTTTTGGAGTGGGGAATTTGTGTGCAGAATAAACAAGATAAGAAATTAAAAGATATTCAAAGATCTGGAAAGACTTGTCTTTTTTTCCCCACCCCCCAAGCAGACCTCACTGTTATTTTAGTTTCCTGCAAGTCATAAGATTTGGCATATAGCACATTCTATTCCACACTGAATTCCATGGATTTCAAAATGTCTATTTTCTTAACTTGGAAAAGGAAATGGCAACCCACCCCAGTATTCTTGCCTGGAGAATCCCATGGACAGAAGAGCCTGGCAGGCCCCAGTCCATGGTGTCGCAGAGAGTTGGACACAACTGAGCAACTAACACAAACTTTCTTAAGTATCATTACTATTTATTGTACCCCCAAAACAGGAATGGAAATTAAATACATGGATTTCCTGTAAGAATACAAGCTATACAAGCTATATATTATAAAAAGCTTCAACACACCAAAGGGGTATGAACGTCAACTTATTAATATTTATTAATATTTACAATGTTTTAGTAGATATACAAATTATATATCTATGCTATGCTTAACATGTTTGCTACACAACTAATAAACATATTTTGCAAGGAAAAAACATCTTTTGAAGCCACTTTTACATTTTTCTCATGAATACCTTTTTAGTGAAGTGAAAGTGAAGTCACTCAGTCGTGTCCGACTCTTTGCGACCCGTGGACTGTAGCCCACCAAGCTCCTCCGTTCATGGGATTCTCCAGGCAAGAATACAGGAGTGGATTGCCATTTCCTTTTTAGTCAGGCATAATTTTGCAGTTTGGAACATCAAGTAGTGGAAATGGAGTTGTCACGCAATGTAATAAATCCATAGGGGAAATAGAGTGAAATCAGAACCACAGAAACCAACTTCCTTCTCTCTCTCATCCTCCAAAGGAAGGAGGTTATCTATAATATAATACGTGTAATGAAGATTTGCAGGTCAGAGACAAATACTGTGTGCTCTATATCTCAGTTTCACTTGAAAAGTTATATTAGAAACACCGCAAAATGAGCGAACTTTTAAAATGTCTGAAACAGAACCCAGGAAAAAGGAGGCATCTTCAAAGATAGAGCTCTATAGTAGATATATTCATGAAATGTTCATTGAATGGGATTACCGAAAAGTCCCTCGAAAGTCAGTGACCACTTAATTTATCATTCAAACTGAGATACACTGGAGAGAAAAAGTTGATTCTAGCCGTAATAAGTTATACTTACCGATAACCAAGACATGTCGTTACTAAGTCCAAGATTGTACAGCTTGCTTCACGACAGGACAACACATTGAGGGATGAGTTGCTGGGGCAAGGAATAGAAACTTTATTCACTAAAACAGTCACCTGAGGCAACGGTGGATGAGTGTCTCAAAGTAAAATCTTATCAGTTAGAATTCAAGCTTCTTTTACACTAAATAGGGTGGGGGTGTGGCTGGCTGTTGTCAACTTCACAGTACAGGAATCCTTTGTCCAGCACTATATTAACATCTAGCAGTGTTAGTAAAGAATGGTTTAATACTGGACCCCCCCCCCCAACCAACATCTTAGCGCCTTACCGCTTTCCACCTTTATATAGTTCACAATGCCACAGTACCACAGCCCAGATGAAATAAAAATGGCCCAGGTATCTTAGAAGTGATCTCATCTTGAGTCATACATATAGCTTCTAGTAAAAGGGAGATACTCTGATCTGAGGCATGATGGGGACAGCATAAAGTAGGGCTGAAAATGACAAGAGGAAGCTAGAAATAGATCCAAAGTACAGTCATTCCTTTTAAGTTCCCCACCTTGCTTCAGCATAGGGCTAAGGGAAATGCCTATAGCTGTCTAGTTTGATCCTGAAGAGAGGATCGAGGTTGTTTGGAACAAGCTCCAGCATGGCTCAGGCAAGTGAAGTATGAGAGGGTGCTAGATGGTGATAAAGTGAAACTCCATGTGGGACCAGGATGAAGACAACTGCATGGACCGAAGGGAAGTGAAGTCTCTCAGTCGTGTCCAACTCTTTGCGACCCCATGGACCTACAAGGCTCCTCTGTCCTCGGAATTTTCCAGGCAAGAGTACTGGAGTGGGTTGCCATTACCTTCTCCAGGGGATCTTCCTGACCCAGGGATTGAACCCGGGTCTCCCACATTGCAGGCAGACACTTTTACTGTCTGAGCCACCAGGGAAGGACTGAAGTATATGAGAAAAGGTGCTCGTTCTGGTTTCCCAAGGATGGAGACAGGGAGGAGCATAGGCAGATTGTGACTGCAGCCATGAAATTAAAAGATGCTTGCTCTTTGGAAGAAAAGCTATGACCAACCTAAACAGCATATTAAAAAGCAGAGACATTAATTTGCTGACAAATGTCTGTTTAGTCAAAGCTATGGTTTTTCCCATAGTCATGTATGGATGTGAAAGTTGGACCCATAAAGAAAGCTGAGTGCCGAAGAATTGATGCTTTTGAACTGTGGTGTTGGAGAAGCCTCCTGAGAGTCCCTTGGACTGCCAGGAGATCCAACCAATCCATTCTGAAGGAGATCAGCCCTGGGATTTCTTTGGAGGGAATGATGCTGAAGCTGAAACTCCAGTACTTTGGCCACCTCATGAGAAGAGTTGACTCATTGGAAAAGACCCTGATGCTGGGAAAGATTGAAGACAGGAGGAGAAGGGGATGACAGAGGATGAGATGGTTGGATGCTATCACCGACTCCATGGACATGAGTTTGAGCAAGCTCTGGGAGTTGGTGATGGACAGGGAAGCCTGGCATGCTGCAGTCCATGGTTTCACAAAGAATTGGACATGACTGAGCAACTAAACTGAACTGATGAGTCTACACTGTCATGCAGCTGGAGATCCTGGGCTCTTCTGAAACTGTGACAGTGGGTATCAGAATCAGGATGGTCCAGGATCCAGAAATCTGTACATGATACATGGCCTGTCAATATTCTCAGCTAAGAGAGACCTCCAGGCTCCTTTGCCCGTGGGATTTCCCAGGCAAGAATACTAGAGTGGATTGTCATTTCTTTCTCCAGGGGATCTTCCTGACCCAGGGGTTGAACCTGCGTCTCCTGCCTAGCAGATGTGTTCTTTACCACTGAGCCACCTGGGAAACCCCAAGTAAAAGGTATCAAGAGACAAAATAAAACAGAAATGGAGAAGGCCACAGATAGAAGATGAGCACAAAGTCTCTCCCTATATGCACTCTAGGATGCTGACATATAGCTGTTGATCTTTATGAAACGAAAAGTCCCAGGAAATCTGGGATAAACCAAGTTAACAGGATTCTTTACCAACTACTGGCAGGGGCATTGTCATTTCCAGACATGACTCTTATTCAGTGAAATGCTCAAATATTTTTTCCTTTGGAGCCTAGGTAGAAGCTCTTCCTTAGGCAAAACGGAACTAGTGGAATGATAGCAAGCAGAGAGCTGACACACGTGTCGCAGCTTCCTCCTCTGGCTCAGTGCTGCCCATGTCATTACACCTCCTCTGTGATTGATTTGATAAAATTGTTGGCAATACGTATACGTAAACACGATGGTTTATTTGCCGTGTGTTGTTTAGTTGCTAAGTCGTGTCCAGCTCTTCACGACCCCATGGACTGTAGCCCACCAGGCTGCTCTGTCCATGGCAAGAATACTGGAGTGGGTTGTCGCTTCCTTCTTCAAGGTATCTTCCAGACCCAGGGATCGAACCCACGTCTGTTGCACTGGCAGGTGGATTCTTTACTACTGAGCCACAAGGGAAGCCTCAAGGGCATGTTGCCTCCCCCTCAGGGAAAAGAACGCAGGTCTCCTGCATAACAGGCAGGGATACTCACCACTATACTAATGAGGATGTCTTCCTATACTCAATTTATAGTGCAGATAATTAAGCGCTGGCTTAGAAAATAACAAAATGTAAAACAATGTCAGATTTCTCTTATACACATCTAGATGTGTATAAGAGACAGGTCGTAAAGAGTCGGACATGACTTCACTTTCACTTTCATATGAGTGAAATATAGTATCTGTCTCTTATACACATCTGGTTGTCGCTTCCTTCTTCAAGGTATCTTCCAGACCCAGGGATCGAACCCACGTCTGTTGCACTGGCAGGTGGATTCTTTACTACTGAGCCACAAGGGAAGCCTCAAGGGCATGTTGCCTCCCACTCAGGGAAAAGAACGCAGGTCTCCTGCATAACAGGCAGGGATACTCACCACTATACTAATGAGGATGTCTTCCTATACTCAATTTATAGTGCAGATAATTAAGCGCTGGCTTAGAAAATAACAAAATGTAAAACAATGTCAGATGTTACATAAATAATTAACTAATTTCCTATTCATCTCAGTAGCTTTTCTTATAGTCCTTCCTTTATAACTGCCTCAAGGGAGCACAGTCTAAAACTGAATCTCCATCTGTAAAAAAAAGAGAAAATAATGATTAATGCCACACAATGGCATAAATCCTATCAATTTCTTCTGCTGTGTGGTTATATTCTCAGAGGGCTATTTTGTACAGTTTCCCAGCAGGGTCATTCTCTTTACTTCTCAATGTTCTTCTTTGTAAACTGTATGAGAGGGTTTGTAACTCAATACAGAGGAGCTTCCCAGGTGGCTCAGTAGAATCTGCCTGCAAGGCAAGAGACTCTGGTTTGAGCCCTGTGTCAGGTAGATCCCCTGGACAAGGAAATGGCAACCCACTCTAGTATTCCTGCCTGGAGAATTCCATGGATAGAGGAGCCTGGCAAGCTACAGTCCATGAGGCCGCAAAGAGTTGCACACAACTTAGTAACTAAACAACAATAGAGAGGCGTTGCACAAGCTACACAGATCTGACCTTGTACCCACATCTATCATTTATGACTTTGGGATTTTGTGCTGTTATATTTGGCACAGTTTTGTTTGCCCGGATGCAATCACTTCCCCTACCAATGAGCAGGACACTGTTAGCACAAATGATGGTCTCCTGCAGGTTCTCAAATGAGAGTTCCCTGGAAATCACCCTCGACCAGAAGAAGCTATTTCTTCCTCTACATCTTCTATGATTGGAGTCTTTCACATCCAATGATGGGTCGTAACACAGGTATGGAGGCCTAGACATCGTCTCAGTTAGCAACAACTCTGAGGGCCCACCCAGATCAGAGCTCCCTATGGCATCAGCTGAGGCCTATGGCAGAACTGTATTAGCATCATAAGTTGATATACCTCTGTCAGCCCACACCTGCCCTCCTCCATGGTGCTATTGCTGTGAGAGTTCTCCAATATCCTTTTTGCACCTGAACCATTATCTCAGAATCTATTTATAAGAAAAGGGTCCACCATAGGTGGTTCACTGTCTAATTCAGGCCTCAAGTTCACTATCTATCATATAAGAGATATTCTAATAGGTAAATTGCATTGAGTGACTACTTTATGCCAGGCTCTATTCTAAGTACTTTACAGTTAACTATTTTAATTTCTAGAAACCTATGATACAAGCATTAATAGCTCCCCATTTATACATATTAAGAAACTGAGGTCCAGAAGTCTTCTAATTTGGAAAAAGGTCACAAACCTAGTAAGTGGGTGTCCTAGGCTCAGTCACTGTCTCTACACACTGTACTGAACTTTCCTGCTTTACGAAGTTACCTCACAGGACAATAATTCAAATTAAATGAGAATGTATGTCTATCACAGTGCTGGAAAATAGTTAATCAATAAGTGTCTATCTTCTTTAATTTGTATGTATGTCTAGGTATCTCAGGGGTCATGAGGCTGGCAGGAGACCATAGCGTGACGTGATGTGTATCAGAAACATTGTTGCTGACTACTAAGTGACAAGTACTGATTTTCTAAGGGTGACACATGGCCCAGTGGTAGGAACCTGTGTTCTAGAGTCAGATTGCCTATACAGAGAGCATGGCTCCTCTGTATGCTACTTCAATCTACTGAACTTCAGTTTTCTCATCTATTAAAAAGGAAATGATAAAATTATCTATTTTACAAGGTTTCTTAGAGGCTCAAATTAATTGGTGTAAAGTCAACTGTCAGACACATAGTCTGACAGTTACAAATTAAATTAGGGTTAACTTATTATTATCATTGTTTAGTTGCTAAGTGGTATCCAACTCTTTTGCAACCCCATGGACTGAGTCTCCTCTGTCCATGGAACTTCCTAGGCAGGAATACTGGATTGGGGTGCCATCTATACATAATATTATCATTATTATCAATTATTATTGTAGGGAGATTTTTTTATTTAGGACCAAGTTTGTGTTCATACAGCTTGAAAATTTAAATGACTAGCTGATAGAAGGTGAACTACATATTTCTGCATAATCCAATGCTGGCATAGTCTGTGTACATTTCAATATGGTGATAAACCAACTTATTCTTGCCTCATGGTCCATGATGCCTGCCAAAGCTCCAGCTGTCACATTTGCATTCCAAGCTATAGTAGGGAAAAGGGAGCAAAGAAGGGGAATATTTCCTCCTTTGGAGAGTGTCCCACCAAAAATGTCACCCTATATTTTGTGGAATAATTGGTTTACATGCCACATCTAGCATGCATGTGAAGCTGGAATAAGACGGCTTTCATTTCAGATGGTGACATGTCAACTAAAATCAGGATTTTGTTACAGAGGTGAAAACAAACAAACAAGGCTCCATGCTACAAGGCACAAAGCCATCTTCACCACAGTGGGTGATTCTCTAGAAACCTATGATACAAGCATTAATAGCTCCCCATTTATACATATTAAGAAACTGAGGTCCAGAAGTCTTCTAATTTGGAAAAAGGTCACAAACCTAGTAAGTGGGTGTCCTAGGCTCAGTCACTGTCTCTACACACTGTACTGAACTTTCCTGCTTTACGAAGTTACCTCACAGGACAATAATTCAAATTAAATGAGAATGTATGTCTATCACAGTGCTGGAAAATAGTTAATCAATAAGTGTCTATCTTCTTTAATTTGTATGTATGTCTAGGTATCTCAGGGGTCATGAGGCTGGCAGGAGACCATAGCGTGACGTGATGTGTATCAGAAACATTGTTGCTGACTACTAAGTGACAAGTACTGATTTTCTAAGGGTGACACATGGCCCAGTGGTAAGAACCTGTGTTCTAGAGTCAGATTGCCTATACAGAGAGCATGGCTCCTCTGTATGCTACTTCAATCTACTGAACTTCAGTTTTCTCATCTATTAAAAAGGAAATGATAAAATTATCTATTTTACAAGGTTTCTTAGAGGCTCAAATTAATTGGTGTAAAGTCAACTGTCAGACACATAGTCTGACAGTTACAAATTAAATTAGGGTTAACTTATTATTATCATTGTTTAGTTGCTAAGTGGTATCCAACTCTTTTGCAACCCCATGGACTGAGTCTCCTCTGTCCATGGAACTTCCTAGGCAGGAATACTGGATTGGGGTGCCATCTATACATAATATTATCATTATTATCAATTATTATTGTAGGGAGATTTTTTTATTTAGGACCAAGTTTGTGTTCATACAGCTTGAAAATTTAAATGACTAGCTGATAGAAGGTGAACTACATATTTCTGCATAATCCAATGCTGGCATAGTCTGTGTACATTTCAATATGGTGATAAACCAACTTATTCTTGCCTCATGGTCCATGATGCCTGCCAAAGCTCCAGCTGTCACATTTGCATTCCAAGCTATAGTAGGGAAAAGGGAGCAAAGAAGGGGAATATTTCCTCCTTTGGAGAGTGTCCCACCAAAAATGTCACCCTATATTTTGTGGAATAATTGGTTTACATGCCACATCTAGCATGCATGTGAAGCTGGAATAAGACGGCTTTCATTTCAGATGGTGACATGTCAACTAAAATCAGGGTTTTGTTACAGAGGTGAAAACAAACAAACAAGGCTCCATGCTACAAGGCACAAAGCCATCTTCACCACAGTGGGTGATTCCTCAAGTCATCCACTTAAGAATACGTCATGATGCTTTTCTGGCTGCATTCACAGTAACACACAAATTATTATTTCAGGTATTGCAAATATGCCATGTCAGTTAATTTAAAATCGGAGAATTTTCATTCTTATCCTAAACATTTTAACTCATTTTTATAAGTACTTACATTTCTAACAATTTTAATCTGCACAGTGAAGTTTACAGTAAGAAATGTAAAATCATAAAGTAGAAAAGAGTAGCCCATGCTAATACTTGCAAGTGTGTCATAAATAAAACATAAAGCAGGGAAAATGAATATTGGTTAAAGGAAATCCAAAGCTTAAGACATTTAAGTTTGTTATATGAATACATTGTGGTAAAGTTCTTTGGAAACTGATCATGTGGAAAATAGATAAGTAGAACATTTGAACATCAAGACTAGGCCTTATGGTGTCCAGTATGAAGAGATCAAGAGATAAGTCATTGTTAGCAACATTCTCATTATGTACAGTGAGAAAGGAAAAACGATTGTGAAATCATTTAGGAAATTTATGATTAAAAAACTCCTGCTTGACATAGTTTACTCTCTCTCTCCTAAATACATGTATTTCAAAGTGCAAAGATTTTAAGCAACAGAAAAAAAAATGTGCAGAAGCATTCAAATCAAACTCAGAATTTATAACAAGGAAGAAATCGCCATACAAAAAGAAACACATGACAGTCTTGGGAGAAATTGAATATTTTTCTCCTAAGATTGCGTTAGACAGAAACCACCCAGTTTTCCATAGTTTTTAAATTCAACTTCACCCTGAAGCCAGCCAGTCAAAATATAAAATTGCGGAAACATGATTCTCAGCTACACTACAAACCCAGAGAAATGTTTTTCTCGATGTATTATCTCATTAAAGATAAGAATTAGCTAATAGAAAGACAGCCAGATGAGCTGGTCTATTGTTGAACAGGCTCTGTTGTGGACAGGAGTGGCATTTAGGAACTACAGATTCAGCAAAGTATCCAAAGGCATTTTGGTTAATCCGTTTGCTATCCAAAGAAAATAGTTTGAGGGAAGAAATCATCCTGAACCACAGTTGCAGACTTTTCAAACTGAAAAAAATACAAATCTAGAAGAAAAAATATGAGCAAGCAATTGATTCTCTGAGGAGCTGTGGGCCTTGACTCTTCGGTAAAATGAAAATAACACATAAATGATTATCTGATGAAGAGGCCCAAACAATGAGACATAGTGTAGTACCCCTAACTGCTGTGTGTGTGTGTTTTATTATGAAGATCACATTGATAACAGAAGTTTCAGGTGTATGGCATTATGTTTCAACTTCATTAGACACTACAGCATGCTCATAACCAAAAGTCTGCTTTCCATCCACCACTATGTTATTGAGGCTCTTTACCCAATCACCCTCCCCTTACCTGCTTCTCCTTTTGTAATCACTACTCTATTCTCTATATCTGTGTGTTTGTTTTCTCTCGTTCAATGTGTTTACTGCTTCCCTGGTGGCTCAGAGGTTGAAGAGTCTGCCTGCAATGCAGGAGACCTGGGTTCAATCCCTGGGTCGGGAAGATTCCCCTGGAGAAGGAAATGACAACCCACTCCAGTATTCTTGCCTGGAGAATCCCATGGAGAGAGGAGCCTGGTGGGCTATAGTCCACGGGGTCGTAAAGAGTCGAACACGACTTCACTTTCACTTTCACTTTCATATGAGTGAAATATAGTATTTATCCTATTTCATCTGACTTAATTTCACTTAGCATAATACCTTCAAAGTCCATTCATGTTGTCACAAAAGGCAAAATTTCATCTTTTTATGGCTGAATACTATTTCATTGTATTATATACCATATTATCTTTATCCATTCATCCGTTGATGGACATTTAGGTTGCTTTCATATCCGCTATTGTAAATAATGCTGCGATGAACATAGGGCTGCACTGTTCAGTTCAATTCAGTCGCTCGGTCGTGTCCAACTCTCTGCAACCCCATGAACCACATCATGCCAGGCCTCCCTGTCCATCACCAACTCCCAGAGTTTACCCAAACTCACGTCCATTGAGTCGGAGATGCCATCTAAACATTTCATCCTCTGTCCTCTCCTTCTCCTCCTGCCCTCAATCTTTCCCAGCATCAGGGTCTTTTTCAAATGAGTCAGCTCTTCACATCAGGTGGCCAAAGTATTGGAGTCTCAGCTTCAACATCAGTCCTTCCAATGAACACCCAGGACTGATTTCCTCTAGGATGGACTGGTTGGATATCCTTGCCGTCCAAGGGACTCTCAAGAGTCTTCTCCAGCACCACAGTTCAAAAGCATCAATTCTCCAGGGCTCAGCTTTCTTTATAGTCCAGCTCTCACATCAATACATGACTACTGGAAAAACCATATCCTTGACTAGACGGACATTTGTCAGCAAAGTAATGGCTCTGCTTTTTAATATGCTGTCTAAGCTGGTCATAACTTACCTTCCAAGGAGTATGTGTCTCTAATTTCATGGCTGCAATCACCATCTGCAGTGATTTTGGAGCCCCCAAAAATAAAGTCAGCCACTGTTTTCACTGTTTCCCCATCTATTTGCCATGAAGTGATGGGACAGGATGCCATAATCTTAGTTTTCTGAATGTTTATGAACATAGGGCTGCACTGTTCAGTTCAATTCAGTCGCTCGGTCGTGTCCAACTCTCTGCAACCCCATGAACCACATCATGCCAGGCCTCCCTGTCCATCACCAACTCCCAGAGTTTACCCAAACTCACGTCCATTGAGTCGGAGATGCCATCTAAACATTTCATCCTCTGTCCTCTCCTTCTCCTCCTGCCCTCAATCTTTCCCAGCATCAGGGTCTTTTTCAAATGAGTCAGCTCTTCACATCAGGTGGCCAAAGTATTGGAGTCTCAGCTTCAACATCAGTCCTTCCAATGAACACCCAGGACTGATTTCCTCTAGGATGGACTGGTTGGATATCCTTGCCGTCCAAGGGACTCTCAAGAGTCTTCTCCAGCACCACAGTTCAAAAGCATCAATTCTCCAGGGCTCAGCTTTCTTTATAGTCCAGCTCTCACATCAATACATGACTACTGGAAAAACCATATCCTTGACTAGACGGACATTTGTCAGCAAAGTAATGGCTCTGCTTTTTAATATGCTGTCTAAGCTGGTCATAACTTACCTTCCAAGGAGTATGTGTCTCTAATTTCATGGCTGCAATCACCATCTGCAGTGATTTTGGAGCCCCCAAAAATAAAGTCAGCCACTGTTTTCACTGTTTCCCCATCTATTTGCCATGAAGTGATGGGACAGGATGCCATAATCTTAGTTTTCTGATTGTTGAGCTTTAAGCCAACTTTTTTATTCTCCTCTTTCACTTTCATCAAGAGGCTCTTTAGTTCTTCACTTTCTCCATAAGGGTGGTGTTATCTGCATATCTGAGGTTATTGATATTTCTCCCAGCAATCTTGATTCCAATTTGTGCTCCCTCAGCCCAGCATTTCTCATGATATACTCTGCATATAAGTTAAATAAGAAGGGTGACAATATACAGCCTTGACGTACTCTTTTTCCTATTTGGAACCAGTCTGTTGCTCCATGTCCAATTCTATCTGCTGCTTCCTGACCTGCATACAGGTTTCTCAAGAGACAGGTCAGGTGGTCTGGTATTCCCATCTCTTCCAGAATTTTCCACAGTTTATTGTGATCCACCCTGTCAAAGGCTTTGGCATAGTCAATAAAGCAGAATAGATGGTTTTTCTGGAATTCTCTTGCTTTTTGGATGATCCAGCAGAAGTATACATCTTTTCAAAGTTGTGGTTTGGGGTTCTTCAGATAAATATCTAGAACTGGAATAGCTGAATCATATGGTAATTCTATTCTTAATTTTTTGAGGAATTTAACTGTTTTACATAATGACAGCATTGATTTACATTTATGCCAACAGTGCACAAGTATTCTCTTCTCCACATTCTCTAACAAATCACATCCAAATGTTGATTTGTTATTCCTTGCCTTTTTGATAGTAGCCAATTTGACTGGCAAGAAGTGATATTTTGGGATTTTGATTTGCGTTTCCTAGTTAAAATTTTGTGTGTAGGAAAAAAAGAGTAATATTTTAGTAACTCTTCTAACCAAAAAACGTTAATTTACTAGATGTTATAAAAAATTCAAATCAGAAGATGCAAATATCCTTTTTCCTTTTTCTCTAACAAATCACATCCAAATGTTGATTTGTTATTCCTTGCCTTTTTGATAGTAGCCAATTTGACTGGCAAGAAGTGATATTTTGGGATTTTGATTTGCGTTTCCTAGGTTAAAATTTTGTGTGTAGGAAAAAAAAGAGTAATATTTTAGTAACTCTTCTAACCAAAAAATGTTAATTTACTAGATGTTATAAAAAATTCAAATCAGAAGATGCAAATATCCTTTTTCCTCCTCTCTTCTCTCCCTCCCTCCCTCTATCTCTGTCTCCCTCTCACTGTTTCTCTAAAATAAAAGTAAATATTAAAGACCATAGGTTTGAGACTATTTGAAATATAAAAAGAAAGTCCTAGGTTAGATGGCATCTATTGATGTTATCTAAACTCCCAGACGTTAATTTCTTCAACTGATACATAAGAATAATAACACCTATTTCCAAAATGATACTGAAAAGCAAAGTACACTAGCTTTGTGGCCCAAAAGCTCTATTGACCCCTGTTTCTAGCTTCTCTGAGCCTCATTCTCTCACCTACTTCTGGAGGTGGAGATGAGATGATACAAAGCACGTAGAACAATCTCTGGCACAGAGAGGACTCCCCTCACTTCCTCCCTGGTCTATTGCTGTAACATTAATTTTTCTAAGCCAACACCAAGCTCATACACTTCCCTAAAAGATAGTCTCGTTGAAATCCAGCATTATCAGACTTATATCCTGAACACACCACCAGGTTCCTCTGTCCATGGGAATTCTCCAGTCAAGAATATTGGTGTGAGTTGCCTTGCCCTCCTCTAAGCAGTTGATTAGGAGTGCTTAACCAATAAAACTGCAAAGAAATCCAACCAGTCCATTTTAAGGAGATCAGTCCTGGGTGTTCATTGGAAGGACTGATGTTGAAGCTGAAACTCCAATACTTTAGCCACCTGATGCAAAGAACTGACTCCTTTGAAAAGACCCTTATGCTGGGAAAGATGGAGAGCAGGAGGAGTAGGGAACGACAGAGGATGAGGTGGTTGGATGGCATTACCACCTTGATGGACATGGGTTTGGGTGGACTCCTGGAGTTGGTGATGGACAGGGAGGCCTGGTAGGCTGCAGTTCACAGGGTTGCAAAGAGTCGGACATAACTGAGCGACTGAAATGAACTGAACTGAACCAATAAAAGCTAGGGAAGAAGTTTCTATAGAGAAAGCAAGGAACAAAGCAGGAAATTATTTCACTGACCACGGATGAAGCAGTTGTCTTATTTAGGAGAGACTTATTGACTGTTTGTAATAGTTGCTCTTAAATTTCAGCGTCTCAGGTTCCAGTGAACTGACTCTAGCTTAGGTTTTAGTTTGCCTACATAGGCTACAGAGTGTTAGAGCCATCTCAGTCTAACGGCTTACTTGTTTCATTAACAACCATTATCTTAAAAATATTCTCTGTATTTTCTTCTATCATTTAAATGCTGCTTTCCGTGGTCATTAATCCATCTTATTATGTCTCCATGTGAGATGGGAATCATACTTTATTTCCAATGAAAACAGAGTTGATAGAGGCCACAAACTGAATGTGTATGTACCACCACCCCCAATACATATACTAAGTTTTATTCCAAAAGTGATGGTATTTGGAGGTGGAATATTTGGGAGGTGATTATGTCATAAGTTTTATGTTATTTATAAGCCATTCATTCTATGGTTTTTTTTTTTTTTTTTAGGACAGTCTAAGATAATAGGCTAATTAATTTTTTGGTGTTTTTTTTAGTCACTTACTATAAAATTTTTTCTCCCAAAATTTTCCACGTCATCTAAAGTTTCTAATTTATTGTATATATCCATAGTGTTATGTATCTATACAATATGTCTCTCATTCCTACTGTCGTTTCCATACCTTCTTTTTGCTGTAATGAATCCGTGTGGGTAAGATGTTGGTTATTTTATTAGTCTCTGATATCAGTTTGGGTTCCTTGTTTCCCACTTCATTGCTTAAGTATATACTTTTTATTTTTTCCTTTTTCCTACTTTGTTTGAGCTTAGCTGTGTACCTTTTCTAACTTCTTAAAGATAATCTTCAACCTATTTTTCAAGTGTATGGATTTAATTGATATATTTCCCTGTAAGAACTGCTATTTGCTGTTTTACATTCTGAAAAGGTAGTTCAATGTCACTCAATTCTAACTACATTATAATTATTTTATTTTCTCTGAATTTTATTTCCTATTGCTTTTTTTTTTTTTAATTTTCAAATGTATCGGGGGGATTATTTTCTTCAGTTCAGCTCAGTTCAGTTGCTCAGTC
>SJYX01019220.1:10693-41112 GCA_006410675.1 Oreotragus oreotragus | reverse complement strand
GACTGAACTGAACTGAATTGCCTAGTGGTTTACTCTACTTTCTTCAACTTAAATCTGAATTTTGCAATAAATAGATGATTATTTGATCCACAGTCAGCTCAGCTCTAGGCCTTAATGTTGAGTGGTTTGCTTTGGAAACAAACCAAGATCATTCTGTTGTTTTTGAGATTGCACCCAAGTACTACATTTCAGACTCTTGTTGACTATGAGGCTATTCTATTTCTTCCAAGGGCTTGCCCACAGTATTAGATATAATGGCCATCTGAATTAAATTCCCCCATTCCCATCTGTTTTATTTCACTGATTTCTAAAATGTCCATGTTCATTCTTGCTATCTCCTATTCGACCACTTGCATTTAACCACTTCCTTAACAATAATTTCCAAATGTCTTTAATCGAAAGAAAAGACTTAAAGCTTATTTCCCTGTCTTATACACACCTGAAAAACAGGATGCACATAAGGGATAAACTGTTTAACCATCATTGGTCTATTTATGTATAAGATTGCTTTTTGAAGCACATACCTTATTTTAAATGATGCACAACCTGAAGACATTAATACAATTACAAAGTCAGTGAAAGGATCATGGAAAATATTGGGAATTTCATGTACATTTTCTGTGTAAATTCATTGTGAAATGGACATCAGTGGAGCAGGAGAGGAGCCCTGTACAGTTGGTGTGTAGGAGGGTGCTCTTTAAGGAAATCTCTCATTCAAATGATCATAAATGCATCCCACTTACAAAGTAAATTTAAATCTTACTTTTCTTCATCTATTTTCTCTTGTTCAGGATAGACATATGTATGAGCTGTGCAAAATGATATGAGAGAAAAGAGTCTTTTTGGCCAATAAAGTACAGGAAAAAATAAGAATTCTTGAAGTAGTTATAGAACAGATCACTTTGAATGTCAGAAAACCCAAGAAATGAGTTTCACACCAAAATTGCTGTCAAGAAGGCATAGTTTTGAGGCTAAGATGAAGTATAAATCTGGAAACCTGGAGAATTAAAAAAAAAATGATCAGAGCTAGTAAAACTTGTGAATGACTATGTGGATGAGTAAATGAATAAAATGGAAAGGAAACTTGAGGGGCTATCAGCTCTCCAAAGGGCTTTGTTGTTGCTGTTCATTTTGCTTGTTTTTTGTTTTTTTTTTTTCAGTAAATGGAAACTGAAGCAACTTTGTAGACTTATGTTAAGAGACCAAGGAAGAGAGAACAAATGAAAGATGTTTGGGGAAAGAGAATAACTAATATAGTGTTTTGAGATAATTACAGAAAAAAAGGAAAGAACACACTGTTTTCACTTATAAATCATCATTAACCAGTTCGCGTATACCACAGGCTTCATTTTCAAAACATACCCAGAATCTGGCCATTTTTAACCACTTCTTTTATTTACTACTCTGGTCCAAGCCACCATCACTTTTATTATGAAAATTACAATCGCTTCCCAAATTGGTCCCGCTACTGTCCTTACTAACCCCCTCCTCTTACTCAACCCAAGCCAGCTCAGCCCAACCCAGCCCAACCCAATCTCTACACAGCAACCAGAATAATCCTTTCAAAACAAAATTGTTTTTATATTACTTCTCTGTTGAAAGCTCTCAACTAGTTACGCATTTCCCTGAGTAAAATCTAAATTTATTATAATGGTTTACAAAGTTCTGTACCAGCTTCTCCATCCTCTATTATTTCTCCGATTCCATAACTTACTCTTTTCTCCCTTCTTGCTCCCTTTCTTCTCCTTGAAGACCCTGGGCATCCTCCCACTGAAGGACCTTTGCTATGGCCATTTCCTCTGCTTTCAGGGCTTTTCTCCTAAATATCCTGAGAGAGGGTCTCTCTTAAATCTTTTCTCAGATGTTACTGTTTCAATATAGCCTGCCGTGACTACTCAGTTTAAAAATGCAACTGTGACCTTGCTCTTCCTGCTGTTCCTACCATTTCCTGCTTTTCTCTTATCCAACATAATTTATATTTTTACTTATTTGTTTTATTTACTGTCTGTTTTTTCCCAGCAAAATCTTCAAAAGCATGTGAACTCTGTGAAGTCATGGATCTTAGACTGTTTTCTTCACTACCATCCTCCCAGCGCTGTGACATTGCTGAGCTTATTCCAGGTGATTACGTTTGTTCAATGAATGCATGCATACATGAATGAATGAATGAAACGAGAATCATATTAAGGGAAAATGTTCAGCTGGGGAGGAGGAAAAAGTAGCAAGTTGATAAGAAATGACATTAGGTCTCTCAGAGTTGGAGTGATAATAGGAGTAGAGTGGTTGAAATTGGAGGTTTGTGAAAGTATGGGTGGAAATGTGAGAGTTTGGGCAGGAAGTTTATGGAGTAAGTAAGAATGTAGGGAGAATGATTGTCAGGTGAACCACAGAAGATTGTGTAAAAGATCCTCATTTAAAAAAATATTTTTGTCTCTCTTTCATATAATCCCATTCTTCACACCAAGCTGTTCCAATCTTGCATTCGGGTTAGACTGAGATGATAATGATAACCGATGTTACTTGTCATTGTCAGCCAGTGATCATGAGAGGGGGTATTCTGGATATTTCTAATGGTTTTTTTAGTCTTATCAATAAGACACTGGAAAACATGGCCCCTTTTGCTGTGGACGGTTGTTTGGATGTTATATCTGACAATGTTACAATATGCTGTAAGGTGAGAGACGTAAAGCCAACTTTCCAAAAAATGGCAGCATGGAAGTTTAAATGAATGTAGGTCCTAGACAGTGTCTCTGAGCCACTGAATTAGCCTCTTGAACCTCAGAACTTTCTTTAGGTGAGGTTAGTTTCCTTATGATGTAAGTGTGAATTATATTTTAGATACTCTGATGCCAGCACCCTCCTACCTCTTACCTTGGTTCATTATTTTTTCTACCAAGGCTCAGTTCAAAATTTCTAAGGTTGTTTATGGCATTTGTTTATGTTAAGGTATTTGTTAAGGAGTGTGTTTATATGTATTTATGAAAATCCTAAAGAAGCAAGTTACTACCAAGTACTTTAGTCTTACCTAATCATTTGTTCAGTTCAGTTCAGTCGCTCAGTCATGTCCAACTCTTTGAGACTCCATGAATCACAGCACGCCAGGCTTCCCTGTCCATCACCAACTCCCAGAGTTCTCTCAAACTCATGTCCATTGAGTTGGTGATGCCATCCAGCCATTTCATCCTCTGTCGTCCCCTTCTCCTCTTGCCCCCAATCCCTCCCAGCATCAGGGTCTTTTCCAATGAGTCAACTCTTCGCATGAGGTGGCCAAAGTGTTGGAGTTTCAGCATTAGCATCATTCCTTCCAATGAACACCCAGGACTGATCTCCTTTAGGATGGATTGGTTGGATCTCCTTGCAGTCCAAGGGACTCTCAAGAGTCTTCTCCAACACCACAGTTCAAAAGCGTCAATTCTTCGGCACTCAGCTTTCTTCACAGTCCAACTCTCACATCTGTACATGACCACTGGAAAAACTATAGCCTTTACTAGATGGACCTTTGTTGACAAAGTAATGTCTGTGCTTTTTAATGGTCTTTTAAATATTGTTCCTTTTTATACATATTGTATATAAAAAAGTATGAGAGTCTTCATAGAGTTATATTTGTATAGAAAACAAAAGCGGGAGATAGACTGAGTAAAAAGATGTATTGTGATCTCAATAATCCAGATTTGGAAAATGCCTACACAGTTGGCCCTTGTAACCATGGTACAAAACCACTGTTCACTTATCAGAAGCTATGCCAATTACAGTAATGACCAGTACAATATCGTGATTTATAAGATTCGTGATTTATAAGATTTCAGATCACCAAAATGTGTGTTTCATATATATTTGATATTCCTCCACTATTCCTGGCTCACAGCTCTAAAAACTCTTGGAATTTCCTAAGTACTGAGAGTGATAAATGTGTCTTCTGTGATGTTAATGAGGTGACTTTTGAAACTCAGCTAAGGATGGGGCTTGGTTGCCAGTGGATCCAACCATGTGATTAGAGGGTTAGAACTTCCAATCCCACCCTTTTGACTTCCAGGGAGGGGAAAGGGGCCAGAGATTGATTTTGATTGCCAGTGGTTAGAGATTTAATCCATCAGGCCTATGTGATGAAGCCTCCATAAAAATCCAAAGGATGGGTGTGGAAACCTTGGTGTCTTGTAGAGATGATGGGAGAATGCAGAGCCTGGAGAGGGAATGGAATCTCTGTGTCTCTGACCGCATACCTTGCTCTTTGCATCTCTTCTGTCTGGCTGTTCTGAGTTCTGTTCTTGTACAGTAAATTAGTGATCTAGTAAGTACAGCGTTTCTCTGAGTCCTGTGAGCCACTCTAGCAAATTTATCCAGCCGAGGAAGAGGTCATGTGGACCTCTGATTTACAGCCAGTCAGAGAGAAATACAGGTAACAGCCTGGACTTGGGACTGGCCCTTACATCCAAAGAAGGGGTCGTGGTCACCTCCAGTCTGTCATTGGTTGGTGATAGCTGTGAGAGGGAGGGCAGACTTGTGGGACTGAACCCTTAGCCTGTGGAATCTGATGTTATCTTCAGGTAGGTAGGGTTAGAATTGAGTTGAATTGTCAGACATCCAGTTGGTGTTCAAAGAATTGCTTGTTTGTGCAGGGGACCACCCCATAATTGGAACTGAGTCCAGAAACCCAAAATAACCAGTCACTAACTATGTACTCATTGTTGCATTCTCAAGCTGCTCTAACTAGTGGAACCACACAAGTCCAAGAACTTATAAATACTTAGATAAAGTTTTTGGTCACATATGTTTGCAGAATTGGCATTGGCTGGCAGGTATTTTTCAAATATTTCCCCCAGTTACCTTTCAAGTCACTAGACCAGGAAAGTATCAGCAAACCCAAAATGAAGAAAATGAAGCTTCATGTTTCTGTGTGCTTATCCCTTACTTGGGCAGCTACACATTCATGTAAAAGAGGGCTTGGCTTTACTCAGTGATGATTTTTGAATTCTTTTCCAAGTGTGAAAGTTGCTCTGCTGCTGCTGCTGCTAAGTCGCTTCAGTCATGTCTGACTCTGTGCGACCCCATAGACGGCAGCCCACCAGGCTCCCTCATCCCTGGGATTCTCCAGGCAAGAATACTGGAGTGGGTTGCCATTGCCTTCTCCAATGCATGAAAATGAAAAGTGAACGTGAGGTTGCTGGGTCGTTCACGACCCCATGGACTGTAGCCTACCAGGCTTTTCCGTCCTTGGGATTTTCCAGGCAAGAGTACTGGAGTGGGATGCCATCGCCTTATCCAACTCTTTGCGACCCCATGGAATAGTCCATGCGTTCTCCAGGCCAGAGTACTGGAGCTGGTAGCCGTTCTCTTCTCTAGGCAATCTTCCCAACCCAGGGATCGAACCCAGGTTTCCTGAATTACAGGTGGATTCTTTACCAGCTGAGCCACCAGAGAAGGCTTTTTCTAGGTAGGTACCGTCTTATTTGAGCCCGATTATAGTAAGTTTAGGAGCCAGTTTTATTTCTCAGTTCTTTCACTTTGCCTCCCTGCCTTTGGACAGGATGTTTCTGCCTTCAGTTTTCCATTTTAACTTTGGTCGAGTCCTTGTCCCCATTGTGGTCTCCATCTGCAGAAAAGCAGCGTTTGCCCAGACTTGTTATAAAGGTCTACACCCTTTATAACAGCTCTGGGCACATTCAACCCTCTTCCTATGTGGTCTCCTCAACCACCAGGCTAGACCTCAGCTTTTAGACTCCAGGCAAAGTTTGGATCGATTCTACAGATATATGCTAGGAGATCTCTGTAGTGATCACCCAGAAACACAGTTTCTACTTCTATTTTATTTTGTAAAAATTTATTTATTTTTAAATTTTTATTGTTTTATAATGTCATGTTACATTCTGCTGTACAGCATAGTGAATCAGCTATACATATACATATATCCCCTCTTTTTTAGACTTTCTCACAGTTTCTGATTTTAAAATGAATGAGGCAGAGTGTAAAACTGCATTTTATTTTTCAAATTTATTGCCATGTTACCTTTAGGATCATCCTAATTTTGGATCCTGACGGTGATAAAGTAAGGAGAGAAACGATGATATACATTTAAATAGCATTTAAAATATTGCAGAAAGCTTCTCCTCTACCATCTAATTCTCTCAATAAACTAAAGTCATTATTATCTTCCTCCTTCAGATAAGGAATCTATGGCTCAGAAAGCTTCTCCAGTCTGGCCATGTCCCTATAAGTAGTAAGTCACAGAAATGGGGCTAGGAACCAGATGTCTTACCTCCAAATATCATGCTCCTTATTAACACCTCAATTTCTTCATTTTATGCTGGGAAAAATGCCCTTATCTAAATAATTTGATAACCCATTTGAGGGACTGAAAAGGTCACACATGAGAGCAACAGTGTGTATTCAGTAGAGGGAGGTTTTAAGCACAATATAAACTTTTTTTTCCAAAGGTCAGATTCGACTCCATAGTGGCCAGACGGCATAAATCACCCTCCAGGGCCCCGACCATCCCTCTGACAGGAGTTTGCAGACCCAGGACCTCACAGAAGTCTCAAACCTGTGACAGAGGCTTCTCTGAGAAGAGCATCAGTGTTGCTGCATGGAACGCTGTGTGACCGCAGAGACAAACAGGGGAGCAGGGGATACTGGAGAGAGCGGAAGCAAAAGCCCGAGCCAGCCTTTCAAATCGCATTGATCCAAGGAGAATTTTAGACGTGAGTGGATGAGAGTTCTTATGAGTGAATCTTCGTGGGGTAGGGGAAGGCCAAACCTGGCTCATTGTCACCAAGTAGTACTACAGAGTAATTCACTACTTCAGTCTCATCCCTCTGCCCTCTGTGAGCTGCTACAGAAGTAAATACTTTGGAGTACTTTACTACGTGCTCCGGCAGATCTTGTGGTCTCCATCTGCAGAAAAGCAGCGTTTGCCCAGACTTGAAATGTCAGCTTGAGCCATTCAGAGATTTCAGATTAAAAACAAAAATTGAGCATGATTAATAGACCCAGAAAAGAATGTCAGAATTGAATATGCGTTGCGAAAGTACTTGAGGAGCTGCCAGGGAGCATATGGCTCTATCCTCTATTAAATAAAAGGAAATAGAAGTTGACAGGTGGGGCAGCAATGCAAATAAGCACTTAAAATGTAAAGAATCGGCCATCTTGACCCAGTAATTCTATTCAGGGGAATTCATTCTAAAGAAATAACTCAACAGAAGCTTGAAGGCTTCTTTCAAAGACTTCTCTCTTCAGTGATATAGAAAATGGCAAAAACAATACGAAAGAAGAACAAATAAACCACCGGAGAACAGTTTAATAAGTTACAGCAATATTATGGAAATGTGTTAAATTTTGTATTGGGTAAAGCCTTTCATTGAACTTCCAGAGAGTTCCCAAAGGATGTATTTTAATCCCACTTATGATGAGAACTTGTTTTCAGATATGAATCATCTTAAGTCATTGCCTTTCCATTGTGTACTTTCCTTCGATGTTGCTATTTGTTTCACAATCGGTAGAAACTCAGGAACATACAGATTTTAAAACTAATTCTATTCTAACGTGCTTTACAGGCTTACGCAACATCCTCAAGAGGGAGGACTTTACAAGGAGGAGCAAAATGTTGACCAGAAGGAGGGTCTCTTTAGGAGAACAAGGTCAGCCAGAAGAAACTCGCAGGAGCGTTAATTTAACATTGCTGGCTGCAGTCTTCAGGGTGGGCTTCCCAGGTGGTGTTACTGGTAAAGAACCTACCTGCTAATGCAGAAGACATAAGAGACACAGGTTTAATCCCTGGGCCAGGAAGATCCCCTGCAGTAGGAAATGGCATCCCATTCCAGAATTCTTGCCTGGAAAATTCCACAGACAGAGGAGCCTAGTGGGCTACAGTCCATGAGGTCACAAAGAGTTGGACCTGAATTAGTGACTGAGCACATCTTCGGGTTGAGAAATTTTTAGACTAAATTATTTATTCTTTCTAAAGACAGATGAGTAACTTTCAAGGAGGAATTTTTCCTAACATTTTTGTGCATGGAAATTGGAAAAGCTTTGGAGTCAAACCAAGCTGGGTCATAATGACAGTAAGAGCCAATATTTACTGAGCACTTGGAATAGATCAGACACAGTCTATACCCAAATTTTTACTGATTTTATCATTGCAACAGCCCTTTGAATTAGATATGTCTGTTATCTTTATTTTACAAATAAGGAAGAACTAGAACACAGGGAGATTAAGTAACTTGCCCAGGGTTACTAGATTGGTTAACCATGATGCATATTATCACTTAAATGCTGGTTATAGACACCAACTGGGCCATTTGTTGGCCATTTTAAGCGGCTTAAGGTACTCAGGTAACTGTGCTGTGCTTCAAACCCTTTCACCTTTTTCCTGATCTCCTGGCTTGAGCCACAGCCTTGCACTTTTTTGACCATTACTACCCTAAAAGAGGGGCTTCCTAGGTGGCACGAGTGGTAAAGAACCCGCCTGCCAATGCAGGAGATATAAGAGTCTCAGGTTCGATCCCTGGGTTGGAAAGATACCCTGGAGGAGGGTATGGCAACCCACTCCAGTATTCTGCTTGGAAAATCCCATGGACAGAGGACCCTGGCGAGCTACAGTCCATAGATGGCAAAGAGTTGGGCATGACTGAAGCCACTTAGCATACACACATGAACCCTAGAAGGTTGGAAGCCTGATCCCTCTTCAGCACTGATCTCAGTTGCAATTTGCTAAGGAGCAACTTGGTTTTCTCCATCTGGGGTCTGTAGGAGCCCACACCTCAGGGTGTCTCTGTGAAAGCAAATTGCTCTAAAGCTGATGAAGGATCAGGGCCCCTCACATACAGCAATCCCTTGCAAGGCCCTGTTCCTACTTGTGTATTCACATTTTTCAAACTTTTTCTTAAATAGAGTTCTCCTTCCCCACCCATCCCCACCCCCTGCCCTCGGAATTGCATGAATTCTAAGTCTCACAAATACAGTGGAAGTAAAAAATAGATTCAAGGGATTAGATCTGATAGAGTACATCATGTAAAATGCCAGGCTGGATGAAGCACAAGCTGGAATCAAGATTGCTGGGAGAAATATCAATAACCTCAGATACACAGATGACACTACCCTTATGGCCCAAAGTGTAGAGGAACTAAAGCGTTTCTTGATGAAAGTGAAAGAGGAGAGTGAAAAAGTTGGCTTAAAACTCAACATTCAGAAAAGTGAGATCATGGCATCTAGTCCCATCACTTCATGGCAAATAGGTGGGGAAACAATGGAAACAGTGAGAGACTTTATTTTGGGGAGAGGCTCCAAAATCACTACAGATGGTGACTGCAGCCATGAAATTAAAAGATGCTTGCTCCTTGGAAGAAAAGTTATGACCATTCTAGACAGCATATTAAAAAGCAGAGACATTACTGACAAAGGTCTGGCTAGTCAAAACTATGGGTTTTCCAGTAGTCATATATGGATGTGAGAGTTGTACCATAAAGAAAGCTGAGTGCCATAGAATTGATGCTTTTGAACTATGGTGTTGGAAAAGACTCTTGAGAGTCCCTTGGACTGCAAGGAGATCCAGCCTGTCAATCCCAAAGGAAATCAGTCCTGAATATTCATTGGAAGGACTGATGCTGAAGTGAAAATTCCAATACTTTGGCCACCTGATGCGAAGAACTAACTCATTTGAAAAGGCCCTGATGCTGGGAAGGATTGAAAGCAGGAGGAGAAGGAGACAATAGAGGATGAGCTGGTTGGATGGCATCATCAATGTGATGGACATGAGTTTGTACAAGCTCCAGGAGTTGGTGATGGACAAGGAGGCCTGGCGTGTTGCTGTCCATAGGGGCACAAAGAGTTGGACATGACTGAGCAACTGAACTGATATGTATTCCTGTAGCTGATTTACTTTGCTATACAGTAGAAATGAATACATTTTAACTAAAAAACAAACAAAGTCCTCCCTCTCCCCCCTAAAAGACTTGCTGATGCTTTCTGAGTTATAAGTTCTGTATTTGTAAAATGGAAATGTTGGGGATCAGGTGAAATTCTTGTAAAATTCTTGATCTTAGCAGGTGCATATTAATGTTACTCTATCTGTCATTCTAGTAACTTCTGTGTCCAGGCAGGTTTTCCCCAGACAATTCTGATACAGAATACTTTGTCTTGTTTTCTCCACATGTTCTCCCAATACTTATGAAACCATTGACCCTTCTGCTGGGTATGACATGTATCATCTCCACTAAATCTTATGGTTTAATAAATCTTTGATTTTTAACACCATCCAGACCTGGTCCATGTGCTCCTGCATGCTCTAAGTTAGGCAGCTGTGATTTAGGCTGGATTTGAAAATGATCTGGAGATAGATATGGACTTTTTATTGTATCTCAGCCTATCATCCCTGTTAATCTGTATTAGAACCTATTCTCCCCCTTCACACCCTCACTTCAAGTTATAGATATTAGTTTGCTTATTAGTCTATGATATATGTTTCTCATTAGCCTGTAAACTTCATGGAACCAAACGCACATCTGTTCTTGCACAGACAGCTAGCATAAAGCCAGGCGTATAGTAGCAACTCAACAAATGCTTTTTTGCTTGCAGGTAGCCATGAAGATGGTAAAGGCAAGAACATTTGTCAGAGGTGATGCCCTGCGATTTATCCAAACGTGGCTCAATCTGCACAGGCTCCCCTTCTGTTGTACACAGACGTTCACCGGTTCTTCGTATCTCAGCAGAGTTCTTCTGTTTGTCACCCGCCTTTCTTCCTCTAGTCCTCTTCCTTCTTCTTGGTTGTTCCCGTTTCACATCTGCACACAAAATGTCCTTCTTTTTTGTCATCCTCTGGCTTCTATGGAGGAACACACAGTGTTTCCAAATATTGCAAAAAAAAAAAAAAAAAATCTTAGGTCCCATTTCACTCAGGTTTAAAGATCAGTTGGTTTTTGACAAGACCAAGATGAAGTAGTGGTGGTCAAGGGAGGCTGGGGAGTTCCCAGCCCCGTAGGAATGTGGGCATGAGGATGGGAGAGGCACTCTTAGGTACAGTTACGTGCAGTTAGGAGGCGGAGTGCGGACAGCGCCCGCGGAGAGGGAGGCGGTCTCTCTGCAAGTCCTCGGCCGGCTGAGGGCGCTCTTACGTGAGCTTCAAGAGAACCATCTGTGCTCCGTGTTACCGCGCAAGATGCTCATCACAGGTCTATGGCCAGGGACTGTCTGTCCACTTCCATTCTCCCTCCCATTGTTTGAATAGTATCATTTTAATAAAGCAAATTATGTTTCTTCTGGGTTTAGGATAATGTCTTATCGTTTATTATAATCACATGTAATTACAACAGAAGTATTTACTAATTTTGCCCTTTCTAAGCAGGTTCCTCATTGTTCATTGCCTAATATCACAAAAACTAATTGAGATTGTTCTAATTTCATAATGGTAGATAAAGGAATATTGCATAAAAACTGCGATAAGGCCTATCTGTAGTTTAGTCTTTTGTGTTTCTTAAGGACTTATGTACCAGATACTGAACTAGGAGTTGCATGGTGATCTAGAAATTCAGATAGAATGTAATAAAATAATTTATGCTATTATACAGCATCATCATACTACGTGTATAACATATATACACATACTGCACTTATATGCATACAAATACACATATCTCTATATAATCATATACAAATACACACTAATAGATAGATATACAATATTTCTCCAAATTTTTCTAAATGCACTGGGCTTGTTTGCTTGAGATAGGCTATGAATGTATGTATGTACCTATGAGCGTCTGTGCTCAGTCATGTCCGATTCTTTGTGACCCCAAGGACTGGCAATTGAATGTACTGGCTTTGGAGTGAATCAGCATGGGTTGAGTTCCTAGCAATACCACTTACTTGCTATATGATTTCGTGTGACTTATATAGCTTTTCTTAAATTTCATCTTTGAATAATGAGAGCAGTGTTTCTTAACTCACAACATTGATGTTTTACATTGGATTTTAGCATTTATTTTCACAAAGACACTATAAAGTTGGTACCATTGTCATCCACAGTTTACAGATAAAGAAACTGAGTCACCAAGTAGTTAAATGACTTGCTTAGAGGTCAGAGGGGGCAAAGTCAGATACATATCTGGGCTGTTGAACTATAATGCTTGTACTCTAGGGCCTTAGATTAAAGAAAATAACTGAAATTGCCAAAGGGATGACTCCAAGAGAAAATAAACTCAATTAAAAGAATCAAGAAGCCAAAGAATAAGAGGAAACATATGTGCGAGGCACTCTTAGGCGTTTTTAGACATTGTCTCAAACATCCTTACAACCCTGGGGTGGGGTGGTGATGACCCTTTAAAAAAGAGAACTACAGTTCACAACTCCAGCTGATGAAAGCTGATACTAGAATTCAATCTAGGTCCTTCTGATTATAAATGATATACTGAGATACATCTTGTGCATCTAGATACATAGCATGGTTCTGTAGTTGGCATTAGGAAAATACGTTTCACAGGCTCTGAGCTCAAGGAGCTTAGCATCTAAAGGGGATGACAGACATGGGTGCTGCAAGCAAGGAAACAACATTTACAGTGAAGGTGACAACACCCATCGTGTGGATGGCTAGGATGGGAAAGATCCTAGAACTCAAATGGAAAATGTCATGGTGGACCTTGAACCTCACCTGGACCAAGAGGCTGAAGCTTGGCACATCATGCACAATCACTGTTTGTCGAATGCCTAAGTGATCAGGAGAGTTAAGAGAAAAGACATAGTTCTTTTCCAGTTACCTTCCTCCTCACACAGGACCTATTAGCTTTCCCCTTCAACTCTAGAGAGAGGGCAGGAGGGGCATGGTCCTGCAGGGGCATGCTCGCTGCCTTGCCAGCTAATGCCAGGTCAGGGACCACGTCTGTATCAGTGCCCTCAACAGTGACTGGAGCCTGGCAGGGCTGCATGAAGAAATGTGCTGGATGAACGAATAAATGAATCACACACCCACACACACAAAGATGGATTATTTCAGGGAAGACCTACAGAGATCAGAGAGGGGAGGGAAAAAAAACCACAACCAGGATCCATACCATCATGTTATCCTTTCTTTGAGGTCTCTTCCTTCCCCTCTCACGTAATTATTTCCTGTTCTGTGCCCCTGCAGTCCTCCTGCAAAGACTTAAACCTCCTCCAACCTTCTGCTTGGAGAAGGCAATGGCAACCCACTCCAGTACTCTTGCCTGGAAAATCCCATGGATGGAGGATGGGCTTAGGAATATGAGCCTGGGGCATAAGCAAGCAAGGAAGCTGTCAAAAATTGAATCCCATCCCAAGAGGAGCTTTTGGGGTGGCAGCCACTGGGTCCCCGTGCTCTTGGTACCAACAGGATCCTCAGCGATGAGTATCCCACCTGTATCTTGAAGAAGTGAAGTGAAGTCACTTATTCATGTCCCACTGTTTGTGACACCATGAACTGTAGTCTGTAGGCTNACTGTTTGTCGAATGCCTAAGTGATCAGGAGAGTTAAGAGAAAAGACATAGTTCTTTTCCAGTTACCTTCCTCCTCACACAGGACCTATTAGCTTTCCCCTTCAACTCTAGAGAGAGGGCAGGAGGGGCATGGTCCTGCAGGGGCATGCTCGCTGCCTTGCCAGCTAATGCCAGGTCAGGGACCACGTCTGTATCAGTGCCCTCAACAGTGACTGGAGCCTGGCAGGGCTGCATGAAGAAATGTGCTGGATGAACGAATAAATGAATCACACACCCACACACACAAAGATGGATTATTTCAGGGAAGACCTACAGAGATCAGAGAGGGGAGGGAAAAAAAACCACAACCAGGATCCATACCATCATGTTATCCTTTCTTTGAGGTCTCTTCCTTCCCCTCTCACGTAATTATTTCCTGTTCTGTGCCCCTGCAGTCCTCCTGCAAAGACTTAAACCTCCTCCAACCTTCTGCTTGGAGAAGGCAATGGCAACCCACTCCAGTACTCTTGCCTGGAAAATCCCATGGATGGAGGAGCCTGGTGGGCTGCAGTCCATGGGGTCGCAAAGAGTCGGACACGACTGAGCAACTTCACTTTCACTTTTCACTTTCATGCATTGGAGAAGGCAATGGCAACCCACTCCAGTGTTCTTGCCTGGAGAATTCCAGGGACGGGGGAGCCTGGTAGGAGGCCGTCTATGGGATCACACAGAGTCGGACACGACTGAAGCGACTTAGCAGCAGTAGCAACCCTCTGGTGACATTGTTGGCTTACATCTCTGGCTCTACTGAGAGGAGAGGCATTATCTAGAGGGAGGAAGGTATCGTATTCACCTTTATATCTCTAGTGCCTAAAATACTGTCTAGCTCCGCAGACAACATGATGAATAATACGTCCTCAGCAAATAATACCTATTTATTATTGCTGTTTGGGTAATAAACAGCACTGAGTGGAGAACGTTACATTCCTGTGATTGACTTCTGCCCAAGTCTCCTCCTGCTAACTTGTTTTTATTGCCTGATATACAACTTACATTTTTCCACCTCTTGTATTTCTGACTCCCTTTAATTCACTACATTTTAGTTTTAATTCCATGCTCCATTAAAGTGTGTATTGCCCCCTTGTGTCTCCTTCAGTGGAACTGCCCACAAGCATCCCCTTTTAGGCCTTTCTGCCCCCTTCTGCAGGACTCTGCTGCCCTCTAGGGGGCCTTGCTCACCACATACATCTCCCGACCCCATTTGCTCTGCGATTGACCATCCAGTCCTTGGTTGGGATTGCTGCCCTCATGGCAGGGCTGCCAGACTTTACCTGCTTCTGCAGTCCCCAGTTTATAAACCTGTGGCTATGCAGTGTAATGGGCTTAGGAATATGAGCCTGGGGCATAAGCAAGCAAGGAAGCTGTCAAAAATTGAATCCCATCCCAAGAGGAGCTTTTGGGGTGGCAGCCACTGGGTCCCCGTGCTCTTGGTACCAACAGGATCCTCAGCGATGAGTATCCCACCTGTATCTTGAAGAAGTGAAGTGAAGTCACTTATTCATGTCCCACTGTTTGTGACACCATGAACTGTAGTCTGTAGGCTCTTCTGTCCATGGGATTTTCCAGGCAAGAACACTGGAGTGCGTTGCCATTTCCTTCTCCAGGGGATCTTCCCAACACATGCATCAAACCTGGGTCTCCTGCATTGCAGGCAGATTCCTTATTGGCTGAGCCATGAGGAAAGTATCTTGGTAGTTTACATATTATGTCAAAGCTTATTCTCTGGAATCTTGTATCCAGCTAAAGACAGTGTTCTAACTGGTAAATGAATGATGATTTCTATCTTTGCTTGGGCCTCTGTGATATAAAGAACTTCCTCAAAGAACTGGGGCCTCAGTAGTTTTTCTGGTTAAACCAAATCAACATCTGGTTGCCATATCCAATGGTAATGACTCGTAACTCCATTTAATTTGACTTCTCTGTAACACTGGAACTATTGATCACTCTTGGATCCTTCTTCCTACTTTTGTGTTATCAGTTGTGTCTGGGTCCCAGATGTACTTAATACTAATATTCAGGAATTTCTTGTCTACTTATCAGACTTTCCTTTGTCTAGTCTGGGCTCTTTATCTAGAGGACCCTGTCCCTTGCTTTTCCAAACTGTACTTCGGACACCAAACTCTCTAGTTTTGCAGGCCAGTTTTTCCAGCAGCTTCTTGGATGTGTTCACTTAGATGTCTCTTAGGATTCTCAAAGTTAACAGTTCCAAAACGAAGCTCATTTTCCTTCCACCTTTCTCTCCTTTATCTTACCATCCTTGCTCCCACATTTATGCTCATTTAGTCTGATTATCATCCAGTGCAAATGATTCCCCAACCCTTTTATTTCAGTATCCATCCTAGACTTTTCTGAGCTCATCAGACATAGTATTAATATTGACAAAGCTTCACGCTTCATTTTATCCTTCAAGATTCTCCTCTCCAAGTCCGAATTATAGGTCCCAGTCCCCCGATTTTGATACAAGTAAAAAGCCTAGAACTCATCTTTTTCTCTTTCCTTCACATTCACATAACAATGATTAAGTCCTATTGTTTTACTTTCTATTTGAAACCATCATAATCTCTAAGCCTGCTGCTGCTAAGTCGCTTCAGTCGTGTCCGACTCTGTGTGACCCCATAGACGGCAGCCCACCAGGCTCCCCCATCCCTGGGATTCTCCAGGCAAGAATACTGGAGTGGGTTGCCATTTCCTTCTCCAATGCATGAAAGAGAAAAGTGAAAGTGAAGTTGCTCAGTCTGTCCGACTGTTAGTGACCCCATGGACTGCAGCCCACCAGGCTACTCCGTCCATGGGGTTTTCCAGGCAAGAGTACTGGGCTGGGGTGCCATTGCCTTCCCCGAATCTCTAAGCCTAGCCCATCACAATGGACATCTAGCTGATTTCTCACTTCTCTTCTTTCCACTCTACATTCTGTTCTATCTATAGAAACTAGAAGGATCACTTTAAAATATCAATCTCATCATGTAACTTCTCAAACCTGCCAAAGCATCCCATTATACACAGGACAAAGTACAAAATCTGTATCTCATGCCCTCTGATTTCCACGTGCTGGTCCACCTGTTCTTCTGACCATCATCGCCCCTTCCTAGGCTACTCCACCCACAGGGGATCTTGCTTGTCCCCCAAAATGATAATCTCGCTCCTGCCTCAAAATCTTCCCACTTGCTGTTCCCTCCACCTCCCCAATCTTTATGTATCCTGTTTTCCTACTTCATTTTGCTCTCTATTCAACTTAGTCAGAAAGACTATTCATGATACCATAATTAAAAACGTCTAAAATCACTCTCTACCCAGCATGCTCTAGTGTTTCACTTTTCTTCATTATTTTTAATAGCAGTTATACGATGGTGATTGCAGCCATGAAATTAAAAGACACTTACTCCTTGGAAGGAATGTTATGACCAACCTAGATAGCATATTAAAAAGCAGAGATATTGCTTTGCCAACAAAGGTCTGTCTAGTCAAGGCTATGGTTTTTCCAGTGGTCATGTATGGATGTGAGAGTTGGACTGTGAAGAGAGCTGAGTGCTGAAGAATTGATGCTTTTGAACTGTGGTGCTGGAGAAGACTCTTGTGAGTCCCTTGGACTGCAAGGAGATCCAACTAGTCCATCCTAAAGGAGATCAGTCCTGGGTGTTCATTGGAAGGACTGATGCTGAGGCTGAAACTGCAATACTTTGGCCACTTCATGTGAAGAGTTGACTCATTGGAAAAGACTCTGAAGCTGGGAGGGATTGGGGGCAGGAGGAGAAGGGGACGACAGAGGATGAGATGGCTGGATGGCATCACGGACTCGATGGACATGAGTTTGAGTGAACTCCAGGAGTTGGTGATGGACAAGGAGGCCTGGTGTGCTGTGATTCATGGGGTCGCAAAGAGTTGGACACGACTGAGCGACTGAACTGAACTGATACCTATATAGAATTGTTTTATTTGTTTACTTTTTATTGTTGTTCTCTTTGACTGCAATTGAAGTTCTGTGAGGGTGGAGATTTTGTTTTACCACTTTATCCTCAAAGAGAGGACAGTTCCTGGTACACAGCACCTTCTCAGTGAATCATTGCTGGGTGTAGTGGTGAGCAAGTCAGGGCATTGAAATGTATGCCAAGTTCTCTGTCATATAACTTTTGGTTTATCTTCGATGGGGACTATATATATATATGTAGTATATATCTGATGTATTATGTATTAGTATAATACTTTTATTGCAGTAGTTAGTTGAATGCTATAGTTTTTATACAAACATCTTTCTAAAAGGAAGAAAATTTTACTTAGACAAACTATGACCAAACTGCATTTTATTCCTTTTAGAAAAATGTTTGTTAAAAACTATAGCATTCAAAACTAAGAATTTTTTCTATGTACTATGAAGAATTCATAAAAATGGAAGGTATGGAAGAAATTAAAAATTTTTACTACACAGATAAGATATCACACACATTATAATAGCTTAAATAATCTCTACCATATATATATATATATATACGCATATATACATATGCATCTCCATCTAAATGAATGGTGAAGTCATTAATAATGGGGTATATGTATTTAGAACTTTTGTAGATTAGATGGTGAATAATGGCTTTATAAATGGCATAAGCTGGATCAGTAAATATGAGTGAGGGTGAATTAATTTCATGGTCAGTAAATAATGTATAGAAGCAGCGATGTAAAAAAAGTGTTTGGGGTCCATAGGTGAGTCGACTTGATTTATGCAGAAGACTAAAGCTCAGCAGGAGCATGAAGGAAGGTTGGAAAGGTAAGAAGATAACCTGAAGATGTTCTGAAGAGCCTTAAATTGTCCCTGGTGCATTTTTCAACCTTTAGGAATTGAGGAAACATTGATGGTTTTTGAGAAGGTCAAATGTATTGGATTTATCACCATTGCAGTAATTCAGATGTACAGAGATAAAGTAATGGATTTGTGTAGCAGTTATGGAAATACAAATGAAGATAAAAAAATGTTTGAAAAAACATTTAAAATAACATGTAATATCTCACCAGCATCTAATCTCTAATTAAATACATTTCACTTGAGGACAAAAACAAGTTAAGATTGAAAGGCTAAGATTTTGATGGTGGGAAGTAGCACTTTTTACATTTAACAGAAACACAGAAAAAAGAAGTCATTAAAGAACTCATTTGATATGGAAGAGTGAGTTTCAGTATATGTTGAGATGAAGTGAGTTGAAGTGAGATGAAGTGAGTTTCGATATGTGTTGGGTATGAAGATGGAAGTATCCAGCTGCCCTCTGGCTACTTGACCTCAAGAAAGAACCCTTGAGATCTGAAGGTAGGATGATAGCTGAATTCTCTGAAGAAGAGAACACAGGGACAAGGGAGCCAGGGGCCGTGGATTAACCTTAGTGACACAGAGAGCTGGGATACAGGAAGTGGCCCCAAACAGCCCTGACCTCTGAACCTTTGTGTCTGCTGTTATCTCTTGTTGGGACTTCTTTCCCCACCTAAGCAACTCAGACACTCCTACTTATCTTTCTTTTCAGTGTTATCTGCTTCCTGAGTCTCTTTAGCATGTTACTGACGGTTGAAAGTCTATAACTGATTCTCCCTTTGCAGACCCACAGGAATCTTTTTCTGGCTTTGAGTAATGGAGAATATAATAAGGCATTATATATATATATATGTTTGTATAAAATAATATATATAATGGGAGGAATGCCAGACGAATTGGAGGGAAGGGAGGACCAAACGACTCGGGAAAGGTAGAGAACTTATTTTCGCCAAGAAGTTAGAGAAAAGGCCATTCCATCTTTACCAAGGGAATAGATTTAAGGGAGGAGAAAGAATTGTTAACTCACAGGTGTATGCCTGAGACATACTCTTTTTCTGGTATGTTCTACAAAAGATATGACTTGCATGCCCAGATATACATGATGTAGTTAAACCACACAGGGCTAAGGCAAATAAAAGGAACATTTCTGGATACAGAATTTTGACAAAAATGCTATTTACCCCACCACCCAACAATTTATATCAGTTAATCAAAAACATTTTCATCAAATTCAAGTAGTAACAAATGAGACTACTAACATCACATGCAAATTAAAATTCACTATATTCACAGCATTCAAAAATATAAATTCATTATACAAAGGGAGTGTTTTAGATGCGATTCATCAAAATCATCCAGACATAGTCTTTTATAGCTCCACAGATATACTTCAATTATTGCAGAGCCAAGCCATTTAATTAATCATTTCAAAGTGTTTCTCTTCCCCCGAATTAAACACCTGAAATATGTTGTTCCTGACACTATAACCCACCAGATCTAAATCTTCTTAGCATTTGCTTTCTACATGCCCAGTGAAAGACAGAAGTACATTTAAATAGTATATTAGACAATGGTAGAGCGAGACTTAAAAAGTTGCCTTATTCTTTTGGAAAATGAACTACCATTGAGTGTTTATTCACTAGGGAAGGAACTAGGTCTTCCCCAGAGACTACGGAAGTGAATTTTTGTTGCCTATTCCTCACATTTTTACTGGTGAATCTGTTTAAAAAGGCATTGTGTTAGTTACTGGTGATGGAGACACAGAAGTCGGTGCCTACAAGAAACTTAGTCTGGCAGGGAGAAGGACACACGAACGACACTGTAATACAACAAGAAGAGTTCCGGAGAGGCGATCCAGGAAGTCCAGGGGAAATACAGTTTTTAAGGAGGTGTTACATTTGGGTGAGAATCTGGAGGGTGAGAAGGTGTTTCCTAGATAAAAGGAAGAGAGGTGAATGCAGAACTTAGCAGCGGCAGAAAGAATAGAATATCCACAGCAGGAGTACGCCACACAAAGGGATGACTGAAGTGCGGAGTATTGCGGAATTATGTGCAGTCTGGCCTTGCTAGGATGTGTCGTATGTGTTGGGAGGAGCAATGTTGGGGTCAGGAAAACACTGGGGGAATTGGTGAAACAGATTGGGGACTGGGCCTCAGGTTGAGAAGGTCAAGTCTTCAAGGGCCAGGTCTTAAAGGGTTTTGTAAGCCATGGGCAAGAGTTTTTGATGTTTATATTTTAAGACATGTATACCTGCCAATTTAAAGGCTGAGTGATGTGATCAAATTTGTACCTTAGGAGGGCAGCTGTTGAGACGGTGTGTGGCATGCGTGCCCAGTCACTAATTGTCTGACTCTTTGCAACCTCATGGACTGTAGCCTGCCAGGCTCCTCTGTTTGTGGGATTCTCCAGGCAAGAATACCAGAGTGGGTTGCAATTTCTTCCTCCAGAGGATCTTCCCAACCCAGGGATCGAACCTGTGTCTCCTGCATTGGCAGGCTGATTCTTTACCACTGAGCCACCTGGGAAGGTTGTTGGGACGGGTGTACATTGATCATAGAGATTTAGGACATTTTGTTGGGAGTTCAGACTGTAGTTGATGGTGTCCTGATCTACAGTAGTATCATTAAGAATGCAAAAGATGAATTAAAACAAGTAGAAAAAAATGGTTGAGGGAAGAGTAAAAAATGACACTGGGTTGGGCAACTAGGTTGAAGGTAGAGCATTTATCTAGAGTGGAGGTATAAGAGGAAGAAGAACCTTCAATGATAACTCCTTTTCTCTTTTGAGAAGTGTTCATTTTATTCAGTGTCAAATATATATTTTTTTTAATATGCAAGATAATCCCAAACTTTCCATTGGGGCAATAAGAGTTAAGTATTAAACCTAGTAGCTAGAAGCTCCAGTACTGGCCACCTAATGTGAAGAGCTGATTCACTGAAAAAGCCCCTGATGCTGGGAAAGATTGATGGCAGCGGGAGAAGGGGGCTACAGAGGATGAGATGGTTGGATGGCATCACCGACTCAATGGACATGAGTTTGAGTAAACTCCAGGAAATAGTGAAGGACAGGGAAGCTTGGTGTGCTAGAGTCCATGGGGTTGCAAAGAGCTGGACATGACTTAATGACTGAAGAACAAGTTGAAACTAGCACCTCGTCTCAAGTTGCAGAAATAATAGTGAAAAGAGCCATTTTTAAGGCAATGATAATTGCACCTAGTTTCTGACAAGTTCTTTCATTTAGCACTTTCACAAGTAATGATGAAATCATTATTTAATTTCTTGGTCAAAATAATGCTTTCCTCTGATTACCTCTCTTACATGTTATAATTATCTAGATGTCAAATACATTTAATTCTAAAAATTTGACTGAAATATCTGCATCAAGTAGGTGCTAGAGAAATCTCTGGTGAATTTCAACTATTTCTAGCCATTTGTAAAAGAAACCTTCACCATCTCAAACGTTTTTAAATGGACAACTTCAGGAATAGTCTTCATTTGAAGAATGGGAAAACAAATCATAAAAGTAAATCATTTTTCTATTTATAAATACATTATTTATAATATATAATTTTATGTTTATAAATATATATTTTTATATTTAAAAATGAATTGTAACTAAGGAAAATGAAACCATGGGCTTAATCTGAATCTGCCTTCAGAAGATATATCCCTTTCCTTGTAGCAATGTGGTTCAAGTTAGCGCTGTCTGCCTTATGCAGACGTTTCCACCAAGACTCTGAAATGTCCTTCTCTTGGGTGTTTGCTTTAATGACCAAACCGGATTGGCTCTGGGCCTTAACTGGATTAACTAGAGTGCTCTAGACCAGGGGTCCCCAGCCCTGGGGCCACAGGCTGGGACCTGTGGGTGGTCTGTTAGGAGCCAGGCCGCACAGCAGGAGGTGAGCCAGGGAACCTTGCTGGTGTTTGCAGCCACCCCCACCTGTGTTTATGGCATCACCTCCTGAGCGCCACTTCCTGTCAGAGTGGCGGCAGCTTTGGATTCTCATAGTAGCTCAGACCCTCCTGTAAAGCGGGCAGTTGAGGGGGCTAGGTTGAGTGCTCCTTGTGAGAACCATCCTGAAACCATTTCCCTACCCCTGTTTGTGGGAAAATTGCCTTCCTCAGAACTGGTCACTGGTACCAGAGAGGTTGGGAACTGGTGCTCTCATCAGGGGCTTTAAGACTTACAGAAAGAGGGTGGGTGGGAGAGAGGCTCAACAGGGAGAGAATATGTATATATATATATTATACATATATATATGGGACTGATTTGCATTGTTGTACAGCAGAAACCAACACACTGTAAAGCAATTATCCTCCAGCTAAAAAATAAATTAAAAAAAAACAAATTACGGTGATGTTGACACATTCTCAAATGTCTTTCTCGATCCTGACCTTTCATCTGTTCCTACTAACTCTTGACTACCCTTTCAATACAGTCTTCACATTTATAATTGCCGCTGGTGAAGGCCACGGACCGTGCATTAGAATTCAAGGTTCAGATCCTTTCCAGATATCTGTCCCTGGGCGGTAGGCTTTCCGGCTCCGTCTCTCGGTTCACTCATTGATAAAATGAGGCTGCTCATGTTGCCTCCTTCACGGGGCACTCGTGACTACCCTTTCAATACAGTCTTCACATTTATAATTGCCGCTGGTGAAGGCCACGGACCGTGCATTAGAATTCAAGGTTCAGATCCTTTCCAGATATCTGTCCCTGGGCGGTAGGCTTTCCGGCTCCGTCTCTCAGTTCACTCATTGATAAAATGAGGCTGCTCATGTTGCCTCCTTCACGGGGCTGTCTCAAGGAGTCAATGAATGTGTGTGAGGAACTGATAATAGTGCCTGCCATGTGCTAAGTGTTCATAAAAGTAGGCTGTCGTCATCAGCGTCATCACGGTGATTAGCCTTTTTTCACATCCTACATGGCACCTTCTCTTCTCTAGGTTCTGCCTGTTTAAACCTGGAGCTGGAGTGCCTCCGGGCTTGATTTCACGTGGCGCAGCAGTGACTGCCTGGCCCCACCCCCAGCGTCCTTTTTCACCCCTTCCCAGCCTGTCCCCATCCCCATCTCACTTGCACTGGGCCTCAGATATGAAGTGCCGCATACAGAATCTGGCTCATCGATTTTCACTCAAGTTGAAGGCTACGACCTGTCTCTTCACTATTCTTTGTTCCTCTCCAGAAACAGTGGGACTAAGCATGTGACACAGCAGACTGGCTTCTCGGCTTTAGAGAAAGCCTTACATTTTGGGGTGTCTTAGGGCTGAAGTTCTTAAGTGCAGCAGCTGAGTTCAAACCCTGAGGTAGCCGCTCACCCTGGTGGGCAAGTGTCTTTATCTCTCTAAGCCTCATCAGCATGGTGGACATACTGACCCTCCTGAACAGGGTTGCTGTAAGAAATATACTGGATGAAATAAATAGCACTCATGGGCATTTGGGGCATCCTCAGTAAATGGAAGCTCTTGATGGTAGTCAGTTTGATTCCTGAAGACTCAACACAGGTAACATGACCTATTGGATTTGAAAGGCATTTCTGGTGGAAAAGTGAGTGGCAGGAGAATATTTAGGCAAGGCTCCTCTGTGATGTGTGCGAATAATAGGCATGGTATAAAAATCTGGCATTCGTGTGCTAGGAAGTAATGTTGATTTTTTCCCCCAGTTTTTATATGCTATATTATTTTGTGGGTTTAGAAATATGATAGCAATGATGATGAGGAAATGAGCATGTTAGTATGAGGAATCTCCTTCAGTTGGTACAGCCAGGAGTCAGAACATCTGCTGTTAGCAGTGCTTCCACAAGAGTTAGTGTCTGGCTCTGCGTATCAGCCTGTTTGTATGAGCCCATGGTGGCGGTTCCTTTTCCCAAGTACATAAGGTGAGAACTCCTACAGCAGAAACACACTGTCCCTTCTTAGATGCCCAGACTCCCTCCTGGCACCCAGTGCAGGCAAGAGACCTGGTCCACTGAATGTTGGGGGGTGGGGACGAAGGTTGCAGGGCGAGAAAGGAGAGAAGTGGGGGCGTCTGTAAGCAGCTGACACCCAGTCTGGTCCTTCACCAGCGTCTCTTGGACGGTTAGAGATGCCCTGGAGTTTAGAGGCTGTCTGCTAGCTCGCGCTCTGTCTGGCACAGTTCTCCCCAGAGAAGCAGTCACAAAGTAGTGTCTGCACAGTGAATACAATTAAACGGAAGCCTCTGGAAATGTCCAAGGGGAAATTAGATAACCTGTGCCTTGATGCAGGGATCTGGAATTTGAAGGTGAAAGAGACAGGCCAGACGCCCGAAGTCCGTGTCCGCTTGGCTCCTGTTCGGCACATTAGTATTCTGCGAGGTGTCTTTGCAAGCTCTCCACTGAAGTCAGTGTGCTAAGTTTTTCTCAAGTATCATCAGATATTGCAAACATCCTTTAGATTAAAACAAATCCTGGAGTTAGACTGCAGTTGTGAGTGGAGGTTGGAATCGATTTTTCCTTAGATTTTCATTAGTGAACTCTCGAAAGGGAAAAGCGTTTGCTAGTCCGCTTGCGGGCTGACACTTGGTTCTCCACGTGCTGCCCTGGCAGCCGCCAGCTCTGTGCCCAGAGGAGCAGAGCCTGCTTTACCTGGGCCCATCCTTCCGGTGAGGGGCTGCACACTTGGCTGTGCCCAGTGGCGGGAGGGCCCCTGCGAGATGTGTCCACAGTCACTCCGGACTCAGGTACCCCCTCATTTCCCTCAGATGCCCCCGCAGTGTCACTGTGTGTCTGTCTGGGTTGGAGCACACTGTCCGTGGTGCCAGGCTCAACCCAGTGAGTCAAGTGGGCCCTGTTCCCCTCAGCTGCTGACCAGGGCTCCACTGGGATCTGGAGTACCGTGGACAGGACATAACCTCGGGAGAGGCTGAGATGGAAGGGTAGCACAGTGGGCCTCATGCATACTTGGAGGAGCGAAGTCAGGGCTCAGTAAGGCTTGATGTCTGTTTATTTCCTCTGTGACCACAATAACAATTTACCAAATTTCTGCTAGGGATGATGAGAAACCTGGGGATTGAATAATTCAACCTAGGGATGAATAAGAAAATGGTCTTGTCTCACTGATCTCTAGTGTGTGTGTGTGTGTGTGTGTGTGTGATACTGAACCAGAATAAAACCTTGGAGAATGTCATGGAACCGCACAAGAGTTGTGTATAAAGATGAAAATCTCCTGTCTGGTTGAATCAGGGGGTGTTTGTGCCCTCGATCTTACAGAAGGTGTGTGTTTTCTCTTGCTTCTATAATGAATGACCACAAACTCAATGACTTAAATTTATTATCTTACAGTTCTATAGATCAGGAGTCCAATATGGCTTCCATTAAGTTAAAATCATGAGGACCTCATTCCTCCTGAAGATGATCCTCTAGAAGATGATCCATTTCCTTGCCTTTCTAGTTTCTAGAGGCTGCCTTGCCCTCTAGGCCCTTCCTCCATCCTCTAAGTCAGCATCTTCAGTTCTCTCCGACTCTGATATCACTGCCTTCCTCTTGTAAGCCTGTGTACTCAGTCATGTCCGACCCTTTACGACCCTGTGGACTGTAGCCCGCCAGGCTCCTCTGACCATGGGGTTCTCCAGGCAAGAATACTAGAGTGGGTTGCCATGCCCTCCTCCAGGGGATCTTCCTGACCCAGGAATCGAACCAACATCTCTTGTGCCTCCTGCATTGGCAGGCAGGTGCTTTACCACCAGTTCCAATAAGGACCCTTGTGATTACACTGGGCCCACTTGGATAATCCAGGATAATCTCGTCTCAAGATCCTGAACATAGCCACATCCTCAAAGTCCGTCTGCCATGGGAGATAGCATACTGATAGGTTCCAGGGAACAGGGCGTTACCATGTTTGGGAATCATCATTCTGCCTATCACAGCGGGCATCCACGCTGATACTGTAGCACTCCGTGTCTCCATCTGAGCCTGAAGAAAGTGTCTTCGTTTGTCGGCTTTTACTCCTGTTGCTCTGGCAGTGTTATGTGGTGACTACACTTGGGATTCTGGCCAGTGTGTGCCCCAAGGCCTGTTCACACTCCCGCTAGCTAACCACAGCCCACAGCTGGCACTGAGGCACTCGCGTATCTAGACCTGTGTGCAGAGGAGCGGCTCCTGATGTTGGACACTGGCACCGGGGGGCACGTGGGGAGGCCCCACCGTCAGAAGTGGGCAGACAGAGGAGGAGCACGTTAGGGTCGTTTCTGAGACTCTTGTGGTCATCACCACGTATGTGGAGAGCAGAGTGTATACTCCAGCCAATAGCCAGCCTCTTAGAGTTTCATGAGTCCACAGAGCACAAGTCCTAACGGGGGGCAGACAGGAAAGGGGGGAAGTTATCCACTTGCTATATCCTCTTCAGGACTTACCAGTGATGCCGTTTTAGAAAAAGCTTGGTGTTTAGATTCAGAGGACCCTGGGTTTGAAGACTATCTGTTTCCCTTAATGGCTGTGCCATCTTGGACAAAACAACCTCTTTGCACTTGAGTTCTCTCACTTTTAAAACAGAGGATAATAATATAATACTGTCTATTTCATGTGGTTGCTGTGGGCTTAGCATATGGAAGTCGGTGGTTCTCAAAGCATGAGGCCTGGGTTGGCAGCATGTTAATCGATATCGACCACTATTATCTCTCAACTGTGGTTGGGACTTGCTTAACAGACGTGGATCGTACCTTCCCTTATCTTCCCTGGGAGCTTCGTTGGCTTTACCACGCTCTGTTTTTTGAAAGAGGAAGGTCAGTGCCCCATCTGTTTATTTCCCAACTCAAGGTCTCTCTTTTTCTCTCCAGTTTAAATAGCCACGTGAATAACAGATCGGAGAAAACAGAGTGATTAGTTTGNGTGTGTGTGTGTGTGTGTGTGTGTGTGATACTGAACCAGAATAAAACCTTGGAGAATGTCATGGAACCGCACAAGAGTTGTGTATAAAGATGAAAATCTCCTGTCTGGTTGAATCAGGGGGTGTTTGTGCCCTCGATCTTACAGAAGGTGTGTGTTTTCTCTTGCTTCTATAATGAATGACCACAAACTCAATGACTTAAATTTATTATCTTACAGTTCTATAGATCAGGAGTCCAATATGGCTTCCATTAAGTTAAAATCATGAGGACCTCATTCCTCCTGAAGATGATCCTCTAGAAGATGATCCATTTCCTTGCCTTTCTAGTTTCTAGAGGCTGCCTTGCCCTCTAGGCCCTTCCTCCATCCTCTAAGTCAGCATCTTCAGTTCTCTCCGACTCTGATATCACTGCCTTCCTCTTGTAAGCCTGTGTACTCAGTCATGTCCGACCCTTTACGACCCTGTGGACTGTAGCCCGCCAGGCTCCTCTGACCATGGGGTTCTCCAGGCAAGAGTACTAGAGTGGGTTGCCATGCCCTCCTCCAGGGGATCTTCCTGACCCAGGAATCGAACCAACATCTCTTGTGCCTCCTGCATTGGCAGGCAGGTGCTTTACCACCAGTTCCAATAAGGACCCTTGTGATTACACTGGGCCCACTTGGATAATCCAGGATAATCTCGTCTCAAGATCCTGAACATAGCCACATCCTCAAAGTCCGTCTGCCATGGGAGATAGCATACTGATAGGTTCCAGGGAACAGGGCGTTACCATGTTTGGGAATCATCATTCTGCCTATCACAGCGGGCATCCATGCTGATACTGTAGCACTCCGTGTCTCCATCTGAGCCTGAAGAAAGTGTCTTCGTTTGTCGGCTTTTACTCCTGTTGCTCTGGCAGTGTTATGTGGTGACTACACTTGGGATTCTGGCCAGTGTGTGCCCCAAGGCCTGTTCACACTCCCGCTAGCTAACCACAGCCCACAGCTGGCACTGAGGCACTCGCGTATCTAGACCTGTGTGCAGAGGAGCGGCTCCTGATGTTGGACACTGGCACCGGGGGGCACGTGGGGAGGCCCCACCGTCAGAAGTGGGCAGACAGAGGAGGAGCACGTTAGGGTCGTTTCTGAGACTCTTGTGGTCATCACCACGTATGTGGAGAGCAGAGTGTATACTCCAGCCAATAGCCAGCCTCTTAGAGTTTCATGAGTCCACAGAGCACAAGTCCTAACGGGGGGCAGACAGGAAAGGGGGGAAGTTATCCACTTGCTATATCCTCTTCAGGACTTACCAGTGATGCCGTTTTAGAAAAAGCTTGGTGTTTAGATTCAGAGGACCCTGGGTTTGAAGACTATCTGTTTCCCTTAATGGCTGTGCCATCTTGGACAAAACAACCTCTTTGCACTTGAGTTCTCTCACTTTTAAAACAGAGGATAATAATATAATACTGTCTATTTCATGTGGTTGCTGTGGGCTTAGCATATGGAAGTCGGTGGTTCTCAAAGCATGAGGCCTGGGTTGGCAGCATGTTAATCGATATCGACCACTATTATCTCTCAACTGTGGTTGGGACTTGCTTAACAGACGTGGATCGTACCTTCCCTTATCTTCCCTGGGAGCTTCGTTGGCTTTACCACGCTCTGTTTTTTGAAAGAGGAAGGTCAGTGCCCCATCTGTTTATTTCCCAACTCAAGGTCTCTCTTTTTCTCTCCAGTTTAAATAGCCACGTGAATAACAGATCGGAGAAAACAGAGTGATTAGTTTGTATTTTGGGCTCTGCCATTTTAACTCAGCAGAGAGAGCTCGCTGGCAGCTCCCGCCACCTGGGGTATCCGTCGTGTGCCCCAGCGCCAGCCGGGCGGCTCCCTCGTGCCCATCAGGGAGGTGGTAACTCTTTCCTTCTGCTGCTTTTTCCTTTTTGGTTAAACATAAGTGAATAATGTGAGCATGCACTTGCTGCACCAAACAGAGCTTCATATTATGTTATGTATAAAATTCACCCCAAGGGTTCGTCATCTCGTTTCTATACATTAGGTGAAGTGGAGCTGCATGTTCTAGGCCAAGTTAAAAGTCAATTTTTTTTTTTTTCATGAAGAAGTATAAATGCATTACCAAAACCACAAGGAGAATGACAAAAATGGCTAATTCCTTCCATTTACTGAGGAAGACCTGACTTCTAAAAGAGTAGTTTAATGGAAATTTCTTAATGCACCACTTCAGAATATGATGGAAATTTGGGGGGGGGGGCAGGAGCCCCCAGGATATAGCAGTGGTTGACCAGTAACTCAGGCCAGATTTGGGCCTCCTAGGTGGTGGTAGTGGTAAAGAACTGGCCTGCCAGTGCACAGGACCTAAGAGACTTGGGTTCAGTCCACGGGTTGGGATGATTCCCTGGAGAAGGAAATGGTAACCCACTTCAGTATCTCGCCTGGAGAATTCCATGGACAGGGGAGCCTGGTGGGCTACAGTCCATGGGGTCCCAAAGAGCTGGACACGACTGAAGTGACAGGGCACACACATATAAGCCAGATTCACATGGTCAAACATTTCTATTTCAGTAACTTTCCCAAGGAGTGATGTTATGGAGCCTCCTCATATGTTTTCCCAGAGCTATGTATGGGGTCAACAGGGGCGGAGAGGGCCCCATGATGAGGTGTCTCATCTCATGAACCTGGACACGCTCCGTGTCATGCTCTCAATGGCCTGTGAGCCTAACGCAGGGAGTGGTGTGTGTTATTGTCCTCACCAGCCAGAGGCTCTGGCTAAGACCTCAGCTCAGACAAGGCAGAGCTGCCAGGACTGGAATCCATGTCCTTGCTGACCAGGCTCACTTCCCCACACCACACTGCTTCTGCCAAGTTGGAAGGTAAGTGGCACCAAGGGCTACCTCATTGCATGACATCACCTCAACTGATCTGTCTCTGTATCGAAAAAGGTCACCTTTGGGGTCGTTTCCCTGGGTGCAAAATCAGAATCAAAATATGAATATTATATGTGACAGAAATATGTTCACAGTGCCCTTATTTATGAACAACAATAATAACATGGGATACATGGTTGAGAAAATGAATGTTTAATTCATATTAGAATGAAAAAGAAATGAAAATCTATGGACTTGGGTTTGAACCCAAAACTTACTACTTATTAAATATGCACTAAATTAAAGTAGTTTCATCTGTACGCATCTCAGTTTACTATGTTTTCTTACCCGTGGATGGGGATAATGCTTTCTGTTATATAATACTGTATGGATGTGAGAGTTGGACTGTGAAGACGGCTGAGCGCCGAAGAATCGATGCTTTTGAACTGTGGTG
>SJYX01019220.1:0-10353 GCA_006410675.1 Oreotragus oreotragus | reverse complement strand
GACCGAGGATGAGATGGCTGGATGGCATCACGGACTCGATGGACGTGAGTCTGAGTGAACTCTGGGAGTTGGTGATGGACAGGGAGGCCTGGCGTGCTGCGATTCATGGGGTCGCAAAGAGTTGGACACAACTGAGAGACTGAACTGAACTGAAGACCTAATGAGACAATATTTGTCAAAGTGCCTGGCACAGTGTCTGTAGCAAAGTAGTTGCACAATAAGTGTTTGCTACATAAAGGATGAAACAGGAAATCAGTCCTGAATATTCATTGGAAGGACTGATACTGAAGCTGAAACTCCAATATTTTGGCCACCTGATGCCAAGAACTGACTCATTGGAAAAGACCCCAATGCTAGGAAAGACTGAAGGCGGAGGGAGAAGGGGATGACAGAGATGGTTGGATGGCATCACTGACTCAAAGGACATGAGTTTGAGTAAGCTCTGGGAGTTGGTGATGAACGGAAAAGCCTGGCGTGCTGCAGTCCTTGGAGTCACAGAGTCAGCCACGACTAAGCAACTGAACTGAACTGAAATCACTAGTAATCAGTATTGTAGAAGCACAAATGAATCTGTGTGTTGTCTAGCAGGGAGAAAGGGTGGGGAGGCGTCAAGTTGATGTTGGAAGGTGGCTGCGAGTGTGAGGAAATTAGATATCTAAGGTGGGTGTTAGGTACTTCCCTGGTGGTCCAGTGGTTAAGAATCCACCTACCAGCGCAGGGGACACAGGTTTGATCCCTGGTCTGGAAAGATCCCACATGCTGTGGGATGACGAAGCCTGGCACCCCAACTATGAGCCTGCACCCTAAAGCCCATGGTCCACAAGAAGAGAACCCACCAGAGTGAGAAGACTGCACCGCAGCTAGAGCATGGCCCCCACTTGCGGCAACAAAGACACAGTGCAACCAAAAATAAAACAGGTCAATAAATAAAATTATAAAAAGAAATGAAGTGGGTGTTAAACAAAGAGGTTGTTGGAAGGAAATCGAGAGAGCAGGGAGGTGGTTGGCAGAGAGTTCCTCCGGCTACACTTCTTCCCCGTCAGCCTCTCCAGCCCACTTCCTGTAAAGCGTTGGCCCACGTTTCACACTGTCCGAGTCCCTGCACGCGCTGCTCGGCTCAAACCTCTGGGCTCTTGTTCATACTCTTGCCCAGAACAGTGCCTGTTGGCTTTCACGTGACTTGTCTCATCTTCCATCTGTCGGGATTCAACCCAGGGATCACCCTTCTATTTCACACTGTCCGAGTCCCTGCACGCGCTGCTCGGCTCAAACCTCTGGGCTCTTGTTCATACTCTTGCCCAGAACAGTGCCTGTTGGCTTTCACGTGACTTGTCTCATCTTCCATCTGTCGGGATTCAACCCAGGGATCACCCTTCTAGGAAGCTTTCCTGAGAACTTCAGATTGGGCAAAGTGCCCTTAGTGACCTCTGCTTCTGTGTGCATTCTTTCCTTTATTACTTCATGAAAGGGAAAGTGAAGTCATGCTCGACTCTTTGCGACCCCATAGACTGTAGCCCACCAGGCTCCTCTGTCCATGGGATTTTCCAGGAAAGAATACTGGAGTGGGTAGCCATTTCCTTCTCCAGGGGAGCTTTCCAACCCAGAGATCGAATCCCGGTCNTTTCACACTGTCCGAGTCCCTGCACGCGCTGCTCGGCTCAAACCTCTGGGCTCTTGTTCATACTCTTGCCCAGAACAGTGCCTGTTGGCTTTCACGTGACTTGTCTCATCTTCCATCTGTCGGGATTCAACCCAGGGATCACCCTTCTAGGAAGCTTTCCTGAGAACTTCAGATTGGGCAAAGTGCCCTTAGTGACCTCTGCTTCTGTGTGCATTCTTTCCTTTATTACTTCATGAAAGGGAAAGTGAAGTCATGCTCGACTCTTTGCGACCCCATAGACTGTAGCCCACCAGGCTCCTCTGTCCATGGGATTTTCCAGGAAAGAATACTGGAGTGGGTAGCCATTTCCTTCTCCAGGGGAGCTTTCCAACCCAGAGATCGAATCCCGGTCTCCCACATTGCAGACAGATGCTTTACCATCTGAGTCACCAGGGAGGCCCCTTATTCATATACTATAAAAATTAATGATTTGTGTATGGGTTGGTCTTCCTCACTACTCTGTGAGCTGCTCCTAAGGTCAGAGTTTGCGTCTTGTTTATCTTTATACTCCTAGCTAGAACTCAGCAATGTGCCTGGTATTAAGGGATTACTTTAAAAACACTGGTTGGAATTAAACTGAACTGGACGAAGGTGGGAAACATCAGGACTCCTTGCCTGTTTCATGAGATCTTATATGAGATTGCGTGAGTGCATGCTCAGTCGTGGCTGACTCTTTGTGACCCCAGGGCCTGTAGCCCTCCAGACTCCTTTGTCCATGGGATTTCCCAGGCAAGAATTCTGGAGTGGGTAGCTATCCCCCTTTCCAGGGGATCTTCCTAACCCAGGGATTGAACCCACATCTCCTGTGTCTCCTGAATTGGCAGGTGGAGCTTTACACTGAGCCACCTGGGAAGCCCTTATATGAGATTAAACAGAGCAAAAGGAGGAGGAGGGGGAGAAAGGAGGAGAGGAAGAAGAATTATTATAAATGAAAGTAGTATAAATCCTCATAATTCCTAGTTATAATGAAATGATACTATTAAAAGCATAATAAATAGTAAAAATGGGTCAGCCAGATTTTTTCCCCTCACAAGCAGAATCTATACAGAAATTTTAACATCACCACTCATCGAGAAGATTTCAGGCAGCCCTGAAAGTTCAGATTTTATCTCACAGGCCTCTGTGTACATTATTCATATGCAGCATAAAAGTAAATCATAAAAAAAAAAAGTAAATCATGTCAGGCTTAGCTGAAGATATGACCACATCCAGAAAATACAGTCCAGGAAAGAACCAGAAAGCAGTTCTCAGGGAAACTCCTTGGAGGAGAGTCCTTTTCCACGCCCACGCGGTCTTGTTTTTCCTAAGTTCAGGCCACAGTGTATAAGAGCTGGAATGGGGAATATCCATTTAGTAGTTAACATGCCTAGGCTCTGGAACTAGCCTGCCTTTCTCCTACTTAGTCTGTATGGATGCAAGCAAATAAATTCACCTCTGCTTGCCTCAGTTTCCTCATCTGTACAATAAAGGTTAGAAGAGTTAATACTTGTAAGGGATTCAGAGCAGTACCTGGCCCATAGCAAGTGCTTAATAAATGCAATTATCCACTATCTTTAGTCCTCCTTTTTTCATTGCCAAATGCCAGTGTGTCTCAGACATCATTTTTTGTTATCTGTCCATCTAGCCAGCCATTCATCCATTCATTTAACAAGTATATTTGAGCACTGACTGCAGCCATTCATCCATTCATTTAACAAGTGTATTTGAGCACTGACTATGTGTCTGGTACTGTGCTGGGTATCAACTACACAGAAAAAGAGTAAGACATGGCTTCTGTGCTTAGTAAATCCACAGCATTGTGTGTATGTGTTGGTGGCTCCTGTGCTTAGTAAATTCATGGTATTGTGTATATGTGTGTACATGTGCACACGTGCATGTGGGGAGGGGGGGTTACAGTTAAGCAGGTAATAACAACAAAGATGATAAATTCTGTGTAGGGAGAAGCTCCTGTGGACTGTGAAGAGAGAGGCCTAATGCCCCTGTAATGTCCCAGATGGTCAGGTCAGAATTTCCAGTAGAAATGATGTTAAAAATGGGTCTGAGTTGGCCAAGTGAGAGCTGAGGGTGAGTGGGCCAGGTGTATTTAATACCAATGGTGCCACCTTGATAGAGGCCTGAAAGCTGGAAACTTGTGAGCAGGTTGGTATGGAAAGTCAAGCAGGGAGGGACGAGATGCAAGGCTGGCCAGGGCAGGAGTTGTCATATTACCAGGGGCCTTCCCTGGTAGGCAGAGAGAGCTCTTCTCTGTCCTATCTTAGCCAGTAAAGAAGTCTTGAGGACATCTAAGTAGACACTGAAATGTTTAAATAACCTTTATCACTTGGATTGGTTGTAAAAAAATAAATTAAAAAAAAATAGACAAATAAAAAAAAAAAAGAAAAAAAAAAAAGAAAAGTTTTGCTAATTCTTAACGTGTACAATTTACTGCTTCTACGTTTGGGCCCCTCTATTCCCCTGTAGACTCTTAATAAGTATCCTGTATCCCTTTATTAAACTTCAGTCTATTCAATTCAGTTGCTCAGTCATGTCCAACTCTTTACAACGCCACGGACTGCAGCACGCCAGGCCTCCTTGCCCATCACCAACTACAAGAGTTTGCTCAGACTCATGTCCATTGGGTTGGTGATCCCATCTAACCATCTCATGCTCTGTTGTCCCCTTCTCTGAGCCTTTAATATTCCTCTGCATCAGGGCCTTTTCCAATGAGTTGGCTCTTCATGTGAGGTAGCCAAAGTTTTACAGTTTCAACTTCAGCATCAGTTCTTCCAATGAATATTCAGGAAATATTGATTTCCTTTAGGATTTGATTGGTTTGATCTCCTTGAAGTCAAAGGGATTTCCAGAAGTCTTGTCCAGCACTGCAGTTTGAAAGCACCAATCCTTCGGCGCTCAGCTTTCTTAATAATCCACTCTCACATCCATACTTGACTACTGGAAAAACCACAGTTTTGACTAGACAGATCTTTGTCGGCAAAGTGATATATGCTTTCTAATATGCTGTCTAGGTTTGTCATAGCTTTTCTTTTAGTTTCATGGCTGCAGTCATCATCCACAGTGATTTTGAAGCCAAAGAAAATAAAATCTGCCAGTGTTACTGCTTTTTTCCCCTTCTATTTTCATGAAGTGATGGGACAGGATGTCATGGTCTTAGTTTTTTGAATGTTGAATTTTAAGCCAGCTTTTTCACTCTCCTCACCCTCATTAAGAATCTCTTTTGTTCCTCTTTGCTTTCTGCCATTAGGCTAGTCATCTGCATTTCTGAGGTTATTGCTATTTCTCCTGGCAATCTTGATTCCAGCTTGGGATTCATCTAGCCTGGCATTTCACATAGAAGTTAAATAGACAGGGTGACAATATATAGCCTTGAAGTCCTCCTTTCCCAATTTTGAACTTGTCCATTGTTCCATGTCTGGTTCTAACTGTTGTTCCTTGACCTGTATACAGGTTTCTCAGGAGGCAGAGAAGGTGGTCTGGTATTCCCATCTCTTGAAGAATTTTCCACAGTTTGTTGTTATCCACACAGTTGAAGGCTTTAATGTAGTCAGTGAAGCAGAAGTAGATATTATTCTGGAATCCCCTTGTTTTTTATATGATCCAGTGGATGCTGGCAATTTGATGTCTTGTTTCTCTGCCTTTCTAAAATCCAGCTCATACATCTGAAAGTTCTTGGTTCACATACAATTGAAGCCTAGCTTGAAGGATTTTGAGTATTACCTTGCTAGCGTGTGAAATGAGTGCAGTTGTGAAGCAGTCTTAACATTCTTTGGCATTGCCCTTCTTTGGAATTGGAATGAAAACTGCCTTTTTCCAGTCCTGTGGCCACTGCTGAGTTTTCCATATTTGCTGGCATATTGAGTGCAACACTTAACAGCATCATTTTTAAGGATTTAAAATAATTCAGCTGGAATTCCATCACTTCGACTAGCTTTGTCTTTAGTAATGCTTCCTAAGGCTCACTTGGCTTCACACTCCAGGATATTGACTCTAGGTGAGTGACCACACCATTGTGGTTATCCATGTCATTAAGACCCTTAAAAAAAAAAAGTTTTTCTGTTTATTCTTTCCACCTCTTCTTAATCTCTTCTGCTTCTGTTAGGTTCTTGCTCTTTCTGTCCTTTATTGTCCCCATATTTGCATGAAATATTTCCTTGGTATCTCCAATTTTCTTGAAGAAATATCTAGTCTTTCCCATTTTATTGTTTCCCTCTTATTTATTTGCATTGTTCCCTTAAGAAGGCTTTCTTAACTCTCCTTGCTATTCTTTGGAACTCTGCATTCAGTTGGATATATTTTTCCCTTTTTTCTTTGCCTTTTGCATCTCTTTTTTTCTCAGCTGTTTGGAAGGTCTCCTCGGACAAACATTTTGCCTTCCTGTATTTCTTTTTCTTTTAAATGATTCTGGTAACCGCCTCCTGTACAATGTTATAGGTCTCCATCCTTAGTTCTTCAGGCACTTTGTCTATCAGATCTAATCCCTTAAAACTATTTGTTACTTCCACTATATAATCATAGCAGATTTGATTTATATAGTACATAAATGCCTTTACTGTTTTCTTCAATTTAAGTCTGAATTTTGCAGTACAGAGTTCATGATCTGAGCAACAGTCAACTCCAGGTCTTGTTTTTGCTGACTCTATACAGCTTCTCAATCTTCGGCTGCAGAGAATATAATCAGTCTGATTTCGATGTTGTCTGTCTCATGATGTCCATGTGTAGAGTCTTCTCTTGTGTTGTTGGAAGAGAGTGTTTGCTAGGACCAGTGTGTTCTCTTGGCAAAATTCTGCTAGTCTTTGCCTGCTTCATTTTGTACTCCAAGGCAAAACTTGCCAGCTACTCCACATATCTATTAACTTCCTACTTTCACATTCCAGTCCCCCAAGATGAAAAGGACATCTCTTTGGTGTTAGTTCTAGAAGGTCTTGTAAGTCTTCATCTGTTCAGTTCAGTTCAATCGCTCAGTCGTGTCCCACTCTTTGCGACCCCATGAACTGCAGAACGCCAGGCCCCTGTCTATCACCAGCTCCTGAAGTTCACTCAGACTCACGTCCATTGAGTCAGTGATGTCGTCCAGCCATATCATCCTCTGTTGTCCCCTTCTCCTCTTGCCCCCAATCCCCCCAGCTTCAGAGTTGTTTTCAAAGAGTCAACTCTTTGCATGAGGTGGCCAAAGTACTGGAGTTTCAGCTCTAGCACCATTTCTTCCAAAGAAATCCCAGGGCTGATCTCCTCCAGAATAGATTGGTTGGATCTCCTTGCAGTCTAAGGGACTCTCAAGAGTCTTCTCCAACACCACAGTTCAAAAACATCAATTTTTCGGCACTCAGCCTTCTTCACAGTCCAACTCTCACATCCATACATGACCACAGGAAAAACCAGAGCCTTGACTAGACGGACCTTAGTCGGCAAAGTAATGTCTCTGCTTTTGAATATTCTATCTAGGTTGGTCATAACTTTCCTTCCAAGAAGTAAGCGTCTTTTAATTTCATGGCTGAAGTCACCATCTGCAGTGATTTTGGAGCCCCCCAAAATAAAGTCTGACACTGTTTCCACTGTTTCCCCATCTTTTTGCCATGAAGTGATGGGACTAGATGCCATGATCTTCGTTTTCTGAATGTTGAGCTTTAAGCCAACTTTTTCACTCTCCACTTTCATCAAGAGGCTCTTTAGTTCCTCTTCACTTTCTGCCATAAGGGTGGTGTCATCTGCATATCTGAGGTTATTGATATTTCTCCTGGCAATCTTTATTCCAGCTTGTNTCTATTTTCCATGAAGTGATGGGACCAGATGCCATGATCTTCGTTTTCTGAATGTTGAGCTTTAAGCCAACTTTTTCACTCTCCTCTTTCATCAAGAGGCTCTTTAGTTCCTCTTCACTTTCTGCCATAAGGGTGGTGTCATCTGCATATCGGAGGTTATTGATATTTCCCCTGGCAATCTTGATTCCAGCTTGTGCTTCCTCCAGCCCAGGAACATATCACTGATCATTTAAAAAAGAAAAAATAGCAGTTCTGCTTTTAGTTGCTGCTAAGTCACTTCAGTCATGTCCGACTCTGTACAACCCCATAGACGGCAGCCCACCAGGCTCCCCTGTCCCTGGGATTCTCCAGGAAAGAACACTCGAGTCGGTTGCCATTTCCTTCAATGCATGAAAGTGAAAAGTGAAAGTGAAGTCGCTCAGTTGTGCCCGACTCTCAGGGACCCCATGGACTGCAGCCCACCAGGCTCCTCCATCCATGGGATTTTCCAGGCAAGAGTACTGGAGTGGGGTGCCATTGCCTTCTCTGCTGCTTTTAGTTAGGATGTAAATAATTATGAGACGATAGGGGAGGACAGAGGTATTGCAGTTTTGCTCATATGATGACATTCAGATAAGAGTTCAAAGAGGCTGCTGCTGCTGCTGCTAAGTTGCTTTAGTCGTGTCTGACCATGTGTGACCCCATAGATGGCAGCCCACCAGGCTCCTCCATCCCTGGGCTTTTCCAGGCAAGAACACTGGAGTGGGTTACCTTTTCCTACTCCAATGCATGAAAGTGGAAAGTGAAATGTGAAAGTGAAGTCGCTCAGTCGTGTCTGACTCTTCGCGACCTCATGGACTACAGCCTACCAGGCTCCTCCATCCATGGGATTTTTCCAGGTGAGTACTGGAGTGGGGTGCCATTGCCTTCTCCATCAAAGAGTCTGAGGTGACTGTAATTGGAATACTCAGATATTAGGAAATTATGTAGAGAAAAAAAAAACTCCATAAATCTATCATTTAGTCTTTGGCTGAAACATAATCTGTGTATGTTAGACTAAAACTCCAGAAGGCAAGGAAGAATAACTACCAGGAACCTCTAAGTGAAAAAGTCTTCAGAGTTCACACAGGGCTGCAACACATTTGGTTTTTGACTGGCCAGAGGGGTAGAAATAGGGTATTCAGTAAATATTCAGAATGGCCATACCTTAAGAGTAGAGCTAGACTAACCCAAGAATGAAGACTAGTCTAGACCCTCATCCCCACCAATAAACTTTTTAGCTAATTTAAAAAATTTTATTTTTAAAAGCTAATTTTAAAAGTCAAGCTAATCTGAAAGTAAGTTAACTGCTCAACAAAACAAACTTCAATACAGTATTGTATGGAAAAAAACACAATGCAAACATTCAGTGCTGTAACATGTATAATGCATAGCACCCAGTACAAATTTACTAGCTGTGTAAATAAGCAGGAAAATGTGACCTAAAGCTAAAAAAGTCAGTCAATAGAAACAGATAAAAAGGTGACTGAGATGTAAAAGACAGATAAGAACTTTAAAAAAGCTATCATACTTCAGAATAGCCAAGACCATATTGAAGAAGAAGAAAAAAGTTGGAGGACTGACATCATCCAACTTCAAGAGTTACTGTTAAGTTACAGTTGTTAAGATAGTGTAGTATTGGTGAAAGAACAGACATATAGATCAATGGAACAGAATAAAGAGCCCAGAAATAGATCCACATAATTATAGTCAACTGATCTTTGACCAAAGAGGAATGGCAATATAATGGAAAGAAAAAAGATAGTCTTTTCAACAAATGATACTGGAACATCAGGATATTTATGGGCAAAATAAATAATCTAGATACAGACCTTATACCCTTCACAAAAATTAGCTCAAAATGGGTCATAAACTTCAATGAAATATGCAAAACTATAAAACTTCTAGAAGACAACATAGGAAAAATTTTGGATAACCTTGGGTATGGTGATGACTTTTTAGACTTGACACCAAAGGCACAATCTATTAAAAGAAATAATTGATAAGTTGGACTTCATTAAAATTAAAAATCTGCTCTGTGAAAGACATTGTCAAGAAAAGGAGAAGTCAAGTCACTGACTAGAAAAAATATATGCAAAATACATACCTGATAAAGAACTCGTCCAAAATATACAAATATCTCCTAAAATTCTACAATAAGGAAACAAATAACATGATTTTAAAACAGACAAAAGACCTAACAGACACCTCACCAAAGAGATATACCAATGGCAAATAAGTTTAAGAAGGAGCAATCCGAGGAACAGGGGCTGCGCAGGCGCAGGAGGGCCTAGAGGAGCTGTCCCACGTTGAAGGTCAGGAACTGCGGTGGTAAGGAGATACCCCTTGTCCAAGGTAAGGAGCAGTCGTGAACAGACAACCCACGCCCAAGGTAAGAGAAACCCAAGTAAGATGGTAGGTGATGCAAGAGGGCATCAGAGGGCAGACACACTGAAACCATACTCACAGAAAACTAGTCAATCTAATCACACTAGGACCAGGGCCTTTTCTAACTCAATGAAACCAAGCCATGCCTGCAGGGCAACCCAAGGCGGGCGGGTCATGGTGGAGAGGTCTGACAGAACGTGGTCCACTGGAGAAGGGAATGGCAAGCCACTTCAGTATTCTTGCCTTGAGAACCCCATGAACAGTATGAAAAGGCAAAATGATAGGATATCAAAAGAGAATCTCCCCAGGTCGTTAGGTGCCCAATATGCTACTGGAGATCAGTGGAGAAATAACTCCAGAAAGAATGAAGGGATGGAGCCAAAGCAAAAACAATACCCAGTTGTGCATGTGACTGGTGATAGAAGCAAGATCCGATGCTGTAAAGAACAATATTGCATAGGAACCTGGAATGTCAGGTCCATGAATCAAGGCAAATTGGAAGTGGTCAAACAAGAGATGGCAAGGGTGAAC
>SJYX01019216.1:0-11773 GCA_006410675.1 Oreotragus oreotragus | reverse complement strand
AGAGAGAGTAAGTCCCAAGAAAATGACTGAGATGGAAACTATCAATTCTCATTTCTTTCACATGCCAGTTCATACACTATGTTCACTTTGGCAAGATGCCAAAGAGTATTTCTAAAAGCACGAAATAGGAGTTGTATATACAATCATCTCTGCTCCTCAGACTGAGTTCCAGGTAAGTATAAAATAGCACATTACATCTGTTAAAACTTAAAAGCAAATAACTTTACTATTTGTAGATAGGTTCAGTTGCCTGCAGCTAGATAAAAAGTGCTTCTCAAGGATAAAAAAAAAAATCATTTAGAGTCCCCAACAGTAATGCTAACTCCCAGAGAGAATGCCTTACTGTTAAGCAAACATCAAAGTTAGTACCAAGTTATGCAGCCAAAATGAGGTATCAAAAGGTATTTTGGAGACAATTGGACTGTAGGAATTTTTACCAATATTGTAGCTGGTTGCAAAAGTTCAAAAATATAAAGAGAATGTGTTATGACTTAGGCAAGGAGTCCTGGTTCTGCTTAACACAACAATGGAGTCTAATAGTAGTTCCAAGAGGCACTTAAGTCTAAGATTTAGAGTCCAAATAGGTCTCTAAATGGGCAAATCTGTTCATAAACTGCCAGAAGGCAAGATCAATAAAACTACGATTCACAAACTATACTCACCTGGAACACTGGTTATAAATATTCCTAACGTTTTAACCCTTAACAACCCTTTCCTCTAAAACTAGCTGTGACAAACCCATAATTGTTTGCCTTTAACTTCAAATCTAGAGGAAATCTGTAAAAGCCTTTGTCATCCATGCATGTGTTTACTTAAATGTTTCACTCTGCTATCTGAACGCTGTTTGCAGACATGCCTATCACTGTGTCTATCTTCAGCCCTAAAATATTAGAGCACATGGACAGAAAACTACCCGGATCCCTTCAAAGCACAGAGTGTCAAACAGTCATGTAAGAAAATTTACATTTTAACATATAAAACTAGGAGGGAAATGTTTTTCTAGTACAATTACTTGAAGACACAACCCATCAGATAGTCGCATTATAAACCATACTTCATTACTCATATTTAAAGATACCATGAACATATCATTTGTTCTTCACCTACAAAGTACTTACCACAATTCCAATGGAAACACTCCCTTTTTTTTTGTCTTTAACGTTTTCTTTGTTTTCACAGATACACAGAAGATAGCTGGTAGAAGTATCAGCCATTACCTCATCGACATTTACAGCATCCTCCAGCTTGACTAGAGGATTCACATGTAATAATTATTAAGGAAAAACAAATGCTACAGTCCCATGAGCTTTTCCTCCTTAAAATAATAGTTTATTTTCCTGGATATTTTTGCTCTATACAAAATCTTCCATACAGCATTCATTCTTCTGATTATAGTTACAAGGCAGTATCGTCCCTAAGATGTAAGATTCATGAGAACAGACAACTGTTATCCTCTCACTTCCAAAAGGCCTGGGATATACCTCAGATCCTATGGAAGCCCAAACATAATCCTTGAATCCTTAACAATCCCATAAAGTTTAATTCCACAAATCACAGCATGAATAAACTGGAATAGTGTAAATTCCTTCCCCCTGCTAAAGGGCCTAACAGCTCTCAGACATAGCAAGAGAATATTTTTTTAAATGTGAGAAAACCAAAAAAGAAAACAGAAAACCAAAACAGAAACATACTTGTGTGTGTGTGTAATAAGTCCATTAAATAAATTATCAGGGATGAAAGCTGTCTCTGGACATAGTAAGTCTGGGAACATCCATTTTGGGCATCAGCTGATAAAACAGTAAAAGAGAAGCGGGAAGGGGTGCTGTTTTAGAAGCAGGCTTTAAAAAAAAGACTCAAGTTTGGGCAAAAGAAACAACAGAATTATCAAGTTCTTACAGCCTCATCAGCTTAGAACAATACACAGCTGTTAATAGTTTGGGGTCCATTCTGAGTGATAACTGTTCCCTCTTCATGGTATTAATAGAACAAAACAGCTTTCAGAATGTGGGTAGAAGCTACGTAGGACTCTAAATAAGCATATCTGTAATAAATCATAACAGAAATACTACTGTTACACAGTGTCATTTAAGACTTTATCCCTACATTCTTTTATTCTGAGAGACCTGACCCCATCCCATAGTAAACAAAGTGCTTCCTTATCATATTTTATATGTAATTACTCGTTTTTTTAAGTTGACAAAATTTTATGACTCTGTTGTTAAAATCATTTGGTTTCAAGCAACTCACTGAATTGATAAATGACCAAAAACTGGGGGGCAGTCACTGTATATACTGAAGATTCTTACAAAGTGATAAAGCTTACAATCCATTTTCAAAAGTAGTAAAATTCTTATGACACTGACAATTAATGAAGATGACCTACTATCATCTTTTATAAGCAGTTAACTGTGTATTAACTTTGTAGTTTTCACATTGTGGAGTTAGTAAGTTATTTTGTAGGTCTCACTTAGGAAGATGTACAGGAGTTTGTAAGCCCAAGCCACTAGCCACTAACGACACAGGCCTGGGGAAGATGTAATTTCACACCAGTGGCTGACTTGCTGTCATCATTTACCAGGCTCTCTTTTTTTCTCTCAAAATATGATGATCTCTTCTTTAACTGCAGCATTTGAAAAATGCCTCTTTTTAGCCAAAACCAACCTTTCTCTCTTCAGTTATCATACTAATCAAAGGTCCAAGTAACCATACTGCCTCATCTCATCAAAAAGGTACCCAATCATAGTTTGGAATGGACATATACAGACTGCTAGATCTAAAATGGATAACCAACGAGGACCTATTGTATAGTACCCCTGGAACTCAGCTTAGTGTTATGTGGCAGCCTGGATGGGAGGGGAGTTTGGTGGAGAATGAACACACGTGTATATATGGCTAAGTCCCTTGGCTGTTCACTTGAAACTACCACAACACTGTTCATCAGCTATATACCAATACAAAATTAAAAAAACTTTTAAAGTACCCAATCAAAGAACAGTTTTTTAAAGTGTTATTTAAAACAAAGGCCTTGTAACATTTAAGAAAAAAAATCCTACTCAAAAAGGATATCTTCTCCAATAAGTGTAGATTTTGTATAAAGAGCAGTCAGTTTCCGGGAAAAGACTGAACTTTTGTTGTCCCCAATGGCCTTTAAAGCAGCTGTTTCAGTTTGCTTTACAACGCCCACCTTCAACAAAAGTAATAAACACTGCATGTTAAATACGATGGAAAATTTGTTAAGACGACATTATTTCTAGAGGTTAGAAGTCTAATTCTGAAACATTTAAAATAACAAACTAGTCCACAACATCCAGATGTAGGACTTAAGTTTAAGTAATAAGTTAACACAAGGACCTTACAAGTGTGGATAAATCACTAAGAAACACTCCAACACACAGTTGAAAAAATTTTTTACCCTAAATATCTAATATGTTAAAAACTCATGAAAACAAAGTGCTAATAATTATGACAAACTTTCATTTCTCCAAAATGCCCAATTCCAAAACCAATTTCAGCCTCCCACCTTAGAAACGCCTCCCTCTCCCAGAAGAGACTTCAACCCCCTTTTCCCACAAATTGAAGCCAAGGCTGACCTTATATCCTTTGGCCACAAGGCGGCGTACGTGAACAAACAGTCGGTGAGTAGGTATGCTTGCTGTCATAAAGTTGTGATCTAAATGGCAATAGATATTGAGCTCCCGGGCTGCAATCTAAAAAAAAATTTTTTAAAACATATATCAGTAAGTTTCTATTTAAATACCCTGTGTGGTATTTGTTCACTTTGTTAAAAATCCACCAGGGTATATATTTAGGATTTGTGCACAGGACTGAAGCGACTTGGCAGCACAGCAGCAGTAGGTCAATAAAATGTTTAAAAGACATTCCCTGTGCAGAAGCCTATGGCTTCATCTTTTTTTTCAGTGTCCATGGCCTAAACTAAAGGCCAACATCTACCTATGAACAACTTAGAAAAATATGACACGTCTTCTTTTAAGTCCTTATTAGCGATTATCAGGGATTAGCGAGTGGCTCAGTCGAGTCTGACTCTTTGCAACCCCATGGACTGTAGCCTACCAGGCTCCTCGGTCAAAACCTTAAAGTGCTGAACCTTTCCCTGTGCAAAACAGAGAGCATGAGAGTGTAATGGAATAAGAATCTGCTACTTCGCACATGGAAATAATTGAAAATTAGGAGATATTACACAGTATACACAAACCATAAACCTCCCTGGCCAGAGGGCATCTTTGAGAAAGCGAAAAGAAAACCCCCAGTCTGGTTAGCTAAGCAATGATGCACAAGTGACAGGAATGTGGAAACATGAAGCACCACCTGATTCCCTACTTTTTTCTAAGAAGCATCGTGGCAGACCTCCCTGGTGGTCCAGTGGTTGAGGTCCTCCTGCCAACGCAGGGGACCTCGGTTGGATCCCTGGTCTGGGAAGATTCCACATGCCATGGGGCAGCTATGCCCAGGCACCACAACTACGGAACCTGTGCTCTAGGGCTCAGAGGTCGCAACCAGTGAGTCCGCATGCTGCTACTACTGAAGCCTGCTTGCCAAGAGCCCATGCTTCTCTGCAAGAAGAAGCTTTTGCATCTCAATGAACATCAACACAACTTAGACTAGGACAGCAAAATGACTGATATACAGAGACCTGTAAGACTTCACACACCTGGTGGAAGGCTAACAGAGTGAATGTGCTCATCCTTTGAGATTTAACTATGTTCCTGGCTAAGAAAATTCATAAAGTAAAGGTAAAGAGAAGAATTTCATACATCTCAGGTTTTTTTTGGTGTGAGTCTTCATTAGGAATACTCACATGATTATGATTCATTCATGAACTATTTGGTTCATCCACAATCAACCTTTGATGGATGAAAGACACTAGGTAAGCACCATGGATAATAAGCATGAACATTCCAATCAGAACCATTCACTTCCTTCTCCACAAGTTTAGCATCCACCAAGTTTGCTTCTGTTTATATGTAGTGTTTACTTCAAATGAAAGCTTTAAATGGGGCTTCTCTGGTGGCTCAGGGATAAAGAATCCACCTGCAATTCAGGAGACCCCTTTTCAACTCCTGGGTTGGGAAGATCCGCTGGAGAAGGGATAGGCTACCCACTCCAGTATTCTTGGGCTTCCTTGGAGGCTCAGCTGGTAAAGAATCTGCCTGCAATGCAGGAGACCTGGGTCCGATCGCTGGGTTGGGAAGATCCCCTGGAGAAGGGAAAGGCTACCTACTCCAGTATTCTGGCCTGGAGAATTCCATGGACTCTAGAGTCCATGGGGTCGCAAAAAGTCAGGACATGACTGAGCAACTTTCACTTTGCTTAAATGAAAGCATTTTTAAAAGGCAACTGATTATATTAGCTTTTTCATAAGGTCAGAAAGCAAAACGAAAACACTGGAAAATATTTAAGGCTGGACAAGAAAATCATGAAATAATGCCTACGAAAATAACTTACCTCTGCATCTTCCCCAAAGAATCTATACTTATATCCACATTCCACACACAAAATTGCATCTTTCTGCTGCTGCTTCATTTCTAAGTATTGTAATTCTAAGGGTGTGTAGATGCTTTTAGTCCGTTTGTTAGATGGTTTGGAATCAGAAGTTTTCTGTAGGTTTTCATAACTCCTTTGTGATGGTCCAAAATGGCTAAATGTCTTGTCCTGGCAACCGAAAAATTTTTATAGTTTAAAAAGTATTAACCATAATAATAGTTTGAGAGAGAAAGAGAGAATGTAAACTTGGCAGAAAGCTAATAATGGGTGAATCCAGGTGAAAGGTTTACAGGAGTATATTGTACATTTAGGCAAATTTTCTTGCATGTTCGGAATTCTTTCAAAGTAAATGACTTTAAAAAATTGAGCCAAAGTAAACAACTACTTAATATCTTAAAGAAATTTTGAAAGCCTAAAATAAAACAATTTCTTTTTTTTTTTTTTTTTGACCAGTTCATGAATCTGGACTTTGCAAAAAGGAGTGTGAACTTCTGAAAATCAGATACAAAATTGTGTTGGTCTGAGTATTCTTCTGAGTGAAGAATCCATAGTTTCATTAGATTTAAATGATTCAAAAAAAAAAAAAGTAAAGAACTATTTCTTTAACTCAGTAGCTCTCAACCATGGCTACATATTAAAATGAGAGCTTTTAAATAACCAAGTCCAGTTTTTCATGAACACCAAATAAACATGATTCTGAGAAAGGGTTCTGATTACTGATTTTTTTTGCGAAGTTCTGTTCTCCAGGTGATTCTTTTGTTTTTAGCTGACATAGAGTTGACACACAATATCATGTTAGTTCCGGGTGTGCAACATGGTGACCTGACCATCAAATATAGTATGAAATGGTCACAAGTCCAGTAACCAACTGTCACCATACAAAATTATTACAGTAAGGTGATCTCATTTCAAGCTGGGCTTCACCACTAATTCTGAGTTATAGATTTCAATGATGGATCAAGAGTTAAATTCCCTAATTTTGCAATGGTGAAAAACACTGATAGTCACAAAACAGTAGAAGAAGTAAGGAACCCATGTATTTAGTTAACTTTTCTATTTATTATATCAGCCAAGCTTTCAACTTAAAACCTCAAAACATCTCTATAAATTATTTACCATGATTTTCTAGACTCATGGAAACTATAAGGAGGACTATAAGAAACTGTGCTTCTATTAATTATTAGTAAAGAATTCCCCCCAAAATTAGTGACTCATAACCTAGGCTATACATCAGAATCAGCTGGGAGGTTTTATTTTGTGTTGTTTTAATAAAACCAATCTATCCCACCTTAATAGTAAATCAGAATCTCCAGGAATTAAAAAAAAAAAATCTAAGAAGCAGAAGCTCCCTCGGCTGATTTAGATGATCAGCCAGGACTGGGAACCCCCGCCCCAGGTAAACCCACAGAACCTAATGGCACTTGAGAACCTACCATTTTAAGTAACTGCATATCCATCCATATGAGTCACATACCTTTTGGCTAGTTTGGGATTTGGAATCTTCAGAAGAGAGAGCATTCTTTGCACGTAGAAGATCGATAGCTTCAAAATCAGTACATTTTGGCAGAACTTCAAACTTCTTCTGAAGAGGTTCTGTCTGGACTCTATTTTGAGGAAGGGCAGAATCGCAGCAGAATTCTTTCAGTTTTTCCAGAGACTTTAAAACAGTCCTGGTCCTCAGATGTTTCTTGGGCTCTTAGCAAATCAGATGAAAATATAACAACAGTATTTTGCGTCATTATGTCAATTCATAATCAGCATAGGATTTTTAAAGAAGGAGCTTCTCACTTAAGGCAAGACTCTAACTATAATGTGATAAAGAAATGAAGAAATCTTGGGTTCAGGGTGAAGATGGCATAATGAAACACACATCTAATTTCACTTGGTCCTGAGAACCGCAAACAAAGTATCTGAAGCTAGAAGGAAAAATGGATGAGCAATAACCAATTTAGTACATCTGAAAGCTAAATCCTAAGTCAGTAATATATAAAACCGAGAACCAATCTTATTCACAACAAAAATGAAATAGGTCGAGAATCCCAGCAAGAGTAGCTCTGGAAATGGAAAAATGGGAGGTTCTAAAACAAAGAACTGTGAATGGGAGGGGGAGCTTGAGGGAGAATGGATATATGCACATGTATAGCTGAGTCAATTCGCCGCTCACCTAAAACTATCACAACATTGTTAATTGACCATACTCCCATATAAAATAGTTTAACAAGTAAATAAAGTAAAATCAAATAAATAGGACTGGTTCAAAAATTAAATCCTTACACCTCTATCCCCTTCCAAGCTCAAGGATAGCTGTCCTCCACCTCCCTCAGAAGACTGGCAATTTCTCTGGAAAAAGCAAAACAGGCACAGTGAGGCGCAGTACTGTGCCTGCGTCATAAGAATAATGGAATATAGGTTTACTGCATGTGAAGAAACCAGCCGCTTCTCACCAGCTCTCAGAACACCGGGAGCCAGAGCTCTCCCTCCAGGCAGGAGCAGAGAAGACTCTTGACTAGGGAAACTGAAGAGTCTGTAGCAAAGTCCTGAAGATACTGCAACCAGGAATTCACCAGGGAAACTCGAAAACCAACCCCCAGGACACTGACATTCCTGCCTCCACAGCTTTGCTCATGCAATTCTCCCTGAAATGCCCTGGACCCCAATTTCCACATGTCAAACTGTACTCACTTTATCAAGACTCATCTCAAAACTACTTTTTCCAAGAAACTCTGCTAATTCTCCCAGTTAAAAGTCATATTTTCTTTCCTCTATGTTCCAATAACAAAAACACATCTTTCTACAGCCCGTATCATACTCTGCCAATTAGTTGTTATTAAGAAGCAAGCAATCCATAAAATAAGGGATACTATTCACATATTGGGTATTTATAATAATACATGTCAGAGTACATTTTTTTGCCCCTAAGAGCANTCGAAAACCAACCCCCAGGACACTGACATTCCTGCCTCCACAGCTTTGCTCATGCAATTCTCCCTGAAATGCCCTGGACCCCAATTTCCACATGTCAAACTGTACTCACTTTATCAAGACTCATCTCAAAACTACTTTTTCCAAGAAACTCTGCTAATTCTCCCAGTTAAAAGTCATATTTTCTTTCCTCTATGTTCCAATAACAAAAACACATCTTTCTACAGCCCGTATCATACTCTGCCAATTAGTTGTTATTAAGAAGCAAGCAATCCATAAAATAAGGGATACTATTCACATATTGGGTATTTATAATAATACATGTCAGAGTACATTTTTTTGCCCCTAAGAGCAATAAAATTCGGCAGTTACTTTTAAAAATAAAGAAATGGGACTGCATTTATCATCTCTTACCTTTCCCATTAAAGCAAAATACTCTGAGGACACGAGTTGTGCTGCACTTATTTCTAAAAGTTTCAACTGTCTCATATTCATATCCAAACTCTTTTTAGGTATATACTGTATCCTGTCTCCTGTTAATCTTATAGATAGAAAAATATGTATTTGAAATCTCTTTTCAAATGTATATATTCATCTTATTTACGACTACTCTCCCCTTTCCAGGATGTATATTTGAATCACTCTTCAAAGATATATACTGTAAGTTTTTATATAAGAAATTTTCTCTTATCTATACAAAATCACTTTTCCAGGGTGGGGGTGGGGTATAAGTCTTAGAGTTGTACTTATATAAAAAAGTAGTATCTGAAACCGAACTGTTAAAAACTGCAGTGAAGGAGCCAGGGACTCTTCTGACTACTGAATATTCTGTTCTCTTCTTCACATTATTTACGTTTTAAGTAAAGTCCATATTTCAAAAATTCTATGTTTATGGCCTTATTTCCACAAACTTCAGGGTCTGTTTGGCTGGATCTGCAGCAAGGCCTTAGCATGCGTGTGGTTAGACTCTTTGATGGCTGACTTTCCCATTTCCTCTTCCTTCCATCCTTCCCCAGCCCCCTTCCCCACTCTCATCATGCCAAGAAGATTCCCTCATGAAGCTCCATCCCTGAGTTATGCTCAACTCAGAAAGGTTATGTTGGTTTAGATATGATCCTGGATTGAACCAGTTTTTCTGTATAACCTCTCTGCCATCCTTCCATATCTCTTAAAATTTGTTCTTTCCTTCTTCTGTGTAGCTATCTTTCATCCTTACGCTAGAATGTCTTTTATGGGTGCACCTCAGCTCAAGAGACAGGAAAGAAGACATCCCACCCTCATTCATTTACTTCAAGCCATTATGATTCCTGAACTATAAACTAAGGGAAAGAACTGGTACATAAGAAATGACGCAAAGTCATCATTTTTTCCTAATGCTCCTAGGGCCATCATATCTTGAGCCATCTAAAAGAAAACCAGGAGGAAATATGAACATGTTTATCTGTGGGAAGAATGAAGTTTACAGAGGAAAGCCACAGTCTTTCATTGCCTTTCTCACAGATATCTCTTAAAATTTGTTCTTTCCTTCTTCTGTGTAGCTATCTTTCATCCTTACGCTAGAATGTCTTTTATGGGTGCACCTCAGCTCAAGAGACAGGAAAGAAGACATCCCACCCTCATTCATTTACTTCAAGCCATTATGATTCCTGAACTATAAACTAAGGGAAAGAACTGGTACATAAGAAATGACGCAAAGTCATCATTTTTTCCTAATGCTCCTAGGGCCATCATATCTTGAGCCATCTAAAAGAAAACCAGGAGGAAATATGAACATGTTTATCTGTGGGAAGAATGAAGTTTACAGAGGAAAGCCACAGTCTTTCATTGCCTTTCTCACAGACATCTAAGAGAGAATTTTACACCTTATAAGGCCCTCAAAGGAAAAAACCAAATGGAAGCCCTCTCAAATAAAAAGCCCCCAAGAGCTATAAAACCCTTATGCCTCAGAGGAGACATAGATATAGGCCCCAGTTCCTCCTTTAGGCCTTGAGGAAGAATGTAACCACTGGGAAACACCTGACTGGTCAAAACCTGAGTACGGTGTGTGTGCGCGCACGCTTAGTCATGTCCGACTCCTTGTAACCCCATGGACTACAGCCTGCTGGACTCCTCTGTCCAGGGAATTCTCCAGGCAAGAATATGGGAGTGGGTTGCCATTCCCTTCCCCAGAGGCCCTTCCGGACCTAGCGATCAAACCCACATCTTGTGTGTCTCCTGCATTGACAAGTGGATTCTATACCATCTGAGCCACCAAGGAAGCCCCTGAGTAGTGTGTGTGTGAAAGTCACTCAGTCGTGTCTGACTCTTTGCAACTGTATAGTCCATGGGATTCTCCTGGCCAGAACACTGGAGTGGGTAGCCGTTCCCTTCTCCAGGGGATCTTCCCAACCCAGGGATCAAACCCAGGTCTCTGCAGATGAGTACAGTATACTATGAAAATTAAAAGGAAAATGGAATTGGGAGGCCAGCAGGGGGAGCATTCTTGCACACACAGTGTCAATACAGATCCCAACAAGAAGAGACTTACCTTGCATCTCCTACAGAAGTGATACTATTTTACTACTACCAGGAGGAGGAAGATTTTCTCCTAGCCTGACAACAGTTCAACCAATGAGAGACTGTCACAACTCAGACAAAGAAAACCCTCTATATTCCGAACTCCCAATTTCCTCTAGCCAACTTTCTGTTTATAACAAACCCTCTCAACTTCCCCTTCTCCTTTATAAAAAGTTTTCTCTCCTTAGCTTTGCCAAACTTGCACGCTATTTGCTATAGCTGCATGTCCTGTATTCTCTGCTGCCCCCAGATAAAGCCATTTTGCTGGTAAAATAATTGGGTTGTTTTTACTGTTTTAAGTTAACAGGACCCAAACAAACCTTAACAACCTCTATATTCTGCTCCTATATTTAAAACTTCACTTATACTATCTCGTTTTCTGAAGATGCCATAAAATGAGCCATCAAACTAGCATAATATGAGATTAAGACTTCGCAGCATTATCACTAGTCTCTGAGCCCTTAAGAGGATATACCCTAGAAATAAGGCCACTGGTTGCTGTCCCAAGACGTTAAATAGGCCAAAAATTCCTTGCTAGAAATCTTTCATTGAAATTAACACTTAAATCACTGTTTGAGCTTTACAGTTTCTGTGCCATAAAATGCAAATACATAATAGTTACTTTCCTCAAGACTACTCTTCTAGACTTAGGTTATGAATGATCAAGGAGGAAGAAGAATTACCATATTTTAAATGAAGAATTTTAATCTAGAAGGAAGCACAGAATAGATGCTAAAATATAAATACGACATTATAAACATATTTTTAAAAATCTGTACAAGAACCTGTTTTA
>SJYX01019215.1:62930-73749 GCA_006410675.1 Oreotragus oreotragus | reverse complement strand
GCAGCACGCCAGGCCTCCCTGTCCATCACCATCTCCCGGAGTTCACTCAGACTCACGTCCATCAAGTCCGTGATGCCATCCAGCCATCTCATCCTCGGTCATCCCCTTCTCCTCCTGCCCCCAATCCCTCCCAGCATCAGAGTCTTTTCCAATGAGTCAACTCTTCGCATGAGGTGGCCAAAGTACTGGAGTTTCAGCTTTAGCATCATTCCTTCCAAAGAAATCCCAGGGTTGATCTCCTACTGAATGCATATAAAGCATAAAATAAAACTGAAGATAGCATCCTGGTGATCACTAATAATTGAAGGAGCAAGCAAAAGAAAAGAATCTAGTAAAGGAGATTAAGGAAGGACAGTTGAGGGAGTATGAAACCATAGAAACTCATGAGGGAAATTTCAAGAATAAGCAAGACTGTATGAATAGCTTTATGTATATTAGTTATTTGGTAGCTCAGCTGATTAAAAAAAAAAATCTGCCTACCAGTGCAGGAGGTGGAAGAGACATGGGTTCGATACCTGAGTCAGGAAGATTCCCTGAAGAAGGAAATGCAATATTCTTGCCTGGAAAATCCCATGGACAGAGGACCCTGGGTGACTACCGTCCATGCAGTTGCAAAGAGTCAGACACAACTGAGCACACATGCCTAACTCATTTGACTCCTCAATGACTTCACTTTTCAGATGAATAAAATTAAGCACTGAAACTTTAATTTACCCAAAGGCACCCATTGGTAGATGGCAGAGCTGGAATTATGAATCCAGGCATGCGAACTGTGCCGTCTGCTTTTCACCAGCATGCTGTACTGCCATTTTGAATGGTCAAATGCCACGAAAGATTAGGGAAGCTAAAGACCGAAAATTGTTCACTGGCTCTGGTAATTAGAAAATCTAAAAGTTGAGAATCTTCTCCAGGAAAATCTCAAAGGAAGAATAAGCATGGCACCTGATTGCTTTTGGTTAGAGGAGAAAATAAATAGTAAGAAAATAGAAATACTGAGAGAAAAATAAATTTGTATTTAAAAGGGAATGTGACAAGGTGGTAGCCAGAGGGATATACAGAAGAGAGTTTCTCTCTTACAAGGAGAAAAACTTGAATATATTTTAGTTTGAATGGTAAAGTTGCAGGTGAGAAAAAGAAAAAAAAATTGAGTAAAGTCTCCAAGGGAAGTGAAGGGAATAAAGAAGAGTATTTGTTATTTATTCAACTTTAATATATGAAAAGCCTACTGTGTACCAAGTTGTATGGCTGAGTACAAGCTGCTGAGAAAACAGACACTGACCTAGACTTTAAAAGTGAAGTGAACCAACAGAGATCTTGGCTTTGAAGAGAAGAGATGCCTCTCCTGAACAGTTTGGTGAATGAGGCAGCACAAATACAAATGTCTCTGTTCTGTAAGTAAAGTAGCCTCAGATTTACTGGTCCTTGTCCTTGCTCCTTTCCGTTCAGGGAACAGAGATAGGCTGTTCCAAGAGATATGATGCTCTAAGTATCAGAAAGTGGTTTTGGGAATCAATAAGGATGCTGGTTTAGGTTGTTTAAAAAAAAAAAGATTAAGAGAGCAGGCATATTCCTTAGCCCTAGTCCAGACCTGCCGAATCAAAATTTCTGTAGATGTGGAAACTTAACTTTTGTAACAAACTCTGGGCTATTCTTTTGCACTCTGAAGATGAGGACCCCTGCCCTAAGTCACTAGCAGTCGGTCTCACCTTGATGGTCAGCCATTTATGCCCCCTGTCTTATACACTCTTAAGATTACTGTCACTTATGGAGACTTGATGATAAAAATGTAAGCATTTATTTTAATCAAAACATAAATTTTACTTCTTTTTACATTCCTATTTTCTGGCTTAACATTTTATAGATCTCAACTGAGCTGTAAGTAATGAATTTTGCTTCTTTACAGTGAATTCCCAAGATATGCCTATTCAGCAGTAAGCAGTAAATGGTTCAACATGAGCTGTTTCTTATGTAAACATACAAAAGGCCTGACCCAGACTAAATCAATTTAAAAAGGAAAACATTAAAGCTATGTTTCCTGTTATATACTTAAAGTCTTCTTTGGTTCCTTATGATTATACCATTGACCAACTATTTCAGACTTGAGTTTATCCTCCTACACCACCTGCTGAATGGTTCAAAATGGTATGGGAGATGAGTTTCGGAAGGGCAAAGCAATTACAATTATAACTCCTACATTTTAGCTAATAAAGCAGTTTTTTGTGTTAAGGGTAAGGAAGTTATGGGCATCTTGACTCACTCCCTTTCCTGATTTGAATTGCTAAAAGGTTTTGAAAACTACAATAAGGAGGGAGAGCAAAGTTCATAGAGCTTTTAGAGGGATGTGAAGTTGAGACAAGAAAATTTGGTTCTTGTTTATGATGTCAAATATTTCTAGGAAGAAGTTGGCTAGGAAATAATATGCAGCTTTTCTTATCAAGAATTGTGACTGTATTTTTTGAGGCAAATATTGTTAATATTAAGCATTCTGGTCCTCACCAAAGCCATAAAGTTCTTTTCCTATGATTGCTTCCCTAGTAAAGTAGTTTTCTATTAGAATTCTTAAATAATTTTGCAACTGTTTCTTGTGAAAATGTGGTACAATAAATCAAAGCTCTGTTGAATAAAATATACTTTAATTTTTGGCTTTGCAGTCAAATTGTTTTTCACTTTTAGGCTATTTTTAGTTATAAAGTCCTCACTTAGGGAAAATAGCATTTTAAAAGTTGTACAATGATTTCCAGTCTTTGAAAAAAATTAAATTATTTCAAATCTTATGTCTGTAACTGTTTATATATTTATATTTAAATATCTAGTGTACCATGAGATGTGAAATATATCTTCCCTAAGACATCTTGTTCTAATATTGCTTGATAAAAGTGCATGATATTTAAATGAAAACATTTTGAGTATGTTTTCTTAATTTAGTACTGAAAAACATAGTACTTTGAATATTCTATATTTTAATTACTGGAATTGGTTTTAAGTATGCATACAACAAAGTGGGTGTATCTTATGCTTTAAAGAATAAAAATTAGTGATTATTTCAAGTTAAGGGAAAAAATCAAGTGCTTTTTAGATAATAAAGTAAATCAATGCACCTCTGTATATTTTCTGACTATAAAGAATTAAAAATAATATAGATCATGTAATAAGAAAGAAAAAATAGATTTTATTATCTAAATTTGAAATGTTTATCCTTTATTTTTATCAGAGCAAAGTCAAACTATCAAACTAAACTTGTACAGTTTGTAAATATTAGCTATTGCTTTGAAATATATTTAATCTTTATATTAAACTGATAAGTCAAATGGCCTACCTTTATTATTTATAATAATAATTTAAATTTTTATACTTGGAAAACTCTCTGCAGAGGAGATACATTATTTATTGCATTTGATTTCTCAGGAGGCTAAAAATTTGTTGGGAAAGTGATTTATTTTTTACAGTTGTAAAGATACAACTATTTTTAATTGGCCTAGATTTTCCATGATAAAAATGTATTTTGTCTTAAGGGTTTTATTACATACTGATGAGCATGCTATTAATGTTAAAATATTCTTAGATTGATGAAATAGATTAAATGTAGGTAGAATTTATTCAGTTGGATTAATTAAATTCTGGCTCCATGGTGCTCTTTTTTCTCAGGAATTTGTTTTCCAGAATCCTAATATGTGCTTCGTCTGGGACAAGTCTCTCCTGTTCTCACTTTCCAGGCATTTCATTGCTATTTGACGTGTTTTGTAGAGGCTTAGGAGAGAATAAGAGTGGATGGTTTTTTCCCTAACACTGAGGTTTCTATGGTGTGTCTAGTTTTGTGCTAGGCTCTCTGTATATTATCTCATTAAATTTTTATAATCAATACAGAAACCCACTTCTTTCTCTGCTCTTGACTACTCTGCTACTGCATAATTTCTATAAGCTTTTTGACAGAGGAGAAAATGCCATTTTGTTAGGCAAGCCTAACCTGTGGGCCATACCTCTTTATCCACAAAGCAGGGCCTGGTACAGGCCCCTCACACTTTGTGAAGAACGGCCTGTCTTTGGCTTAAAGCCTCTCCAGCCTTAGCCTCTTCAGGGTTTCTGGATAGACTGCTCTCTTACAATTTTGAACCTGTTGTTTCTGCTCCAAAGTACTTTCTTCTTTGTGGTAAATGAGATTGGGCATTTTGAGCTCCTTTAACACTGCTTCCTCTTTCCCGGGCTCCTCAGATCTGGGTCAGGTGTCCCTCCTGTGTGTTTCCAATCGCATTCTCTACCTAACCTTGTTTAACACTGACAATTTTGTAATTGCCTCTGTCTGTTTGAGAGTAGAGACTCACTATCCTCAGGCCCTGTCAGAGGACCTAGCAGGCAGCCCACTAAATAGTCTTTATATGAACGAATGTAACTTAGCTCATTGGAGACAGGGCTATTTAGGCAGGAGGATGTACTTTTGATAGTCTTGACTGAGACCAAAAAAAAGGAGGGGGGGGGGCGAAGACCTTGGTTGTTTTTCACCAGTTACTATATTGCCTGTAGTTTTATACTATCAGGATATAGGTTTTAAATGATCAGTTTTGTCTAGAAAAAGAGCTATATTAGAAATAACATTATATTTGGTGGAAGAAATGAGAGGACAGTGTTTATGTTCATCCCTTTGGGGAAAGGGATAAGAAATTGCCTTCCAGGGACAGTGATAAGTAGGATAGATTTTTTTCCAAAACAAGTTGTAAAATCTTTATTGCTTCAAATCTTCCTAATCTCTTATTATCTATTTAATCTCCAGAACATCATAGTTATGTTTCCTTTTTTATTGCAAATATAATTTATTGTACTTCATTCTTTATTTCTTTTTTTCCCCCTTGAATGCTAAGTTTGTCTATTTTTGGTTCTGTTGATTTTCTCTGCCTTTTTTGTTTCATTTATTTCTGCTCTTCCCCCCCCGCTTTTAGTTTATTTTGGCTTTTTATATTTAACTCATTAATTTGGAGCATTTCTTTTTTTGTTAAAACAACATCTTAGACAGTAAATTTCCCTCAAAGTGCCGCTTTAACTGCATCCTACAACTCTTAATGCACATTTTGTTTTTAAGTATTTCTAATCTTTTTTTCTTTTGGCCCAGGGATTAATTTAACATAGAAGTGTGTCTTTAAAAATACAGTCAATTTTCCAAATCCTTTCTTTAAAATAAAATGTCTAACTTAATTGTTTTATGCCCAGATATTTAGTCTGTATGATACTAACCTACTGAAATGTGTTGAGGCTGATTTTATTGCCTCCCAGGTACTTGGTTTCAAAAAATGTTCCTATGGGCTTGACAAAAATTATTATTCTACATTTGTTGGATACAGTGCTATATAAGTGTCCATTTCATCAGATTTATTTAATTGTATTTTTAAAATTTTCTGTATTTTACTTTTTTCATAATGTGCTTAGTCTATTCATTACTGAGAGAGGTAGGTTAAAATTTTCCACCATGAGTGAATACATTTGTCAGTTTCTCTTTGTGGATGTGTCCGTTTTTCTATGTGTCAAGTTTATATCACTCCAAATAAATTTTAAATTGTCTTAACTTCCAGGTATTGAATCTTTTAAATTCAGGTAATAAGCCTATCATAATTTTTTCCTTAAATTTTATGTTGTCAGATGTCAGTATAACTACTCCATCTTTCTTTTGGCCTCCATATATTTTTTTCCATTTATTGACTCTTAATTTTCCTGTGCACTTAAGTTTGAGGTATATTTCATTAAAAACAGAATAAAACTGTGGTTTGTTAAAACCAATCTGAAGTTTTATCTTTTAATTGGACAGCTTAAATCATTTATATTTACTCTGACGGTAGTTATTTTTGGATTTATTCTTATTATAAGATATTTGTCCAACTTTTTCTGCTGTTTTTCTTTCCTTACATTCTGATCTCTGCCTCACTTATTTTAAAGTTAGACACGTTCCATGTCTTCTATTTTCGTTATTACTCTGGCTATTTTAGCAGGTGTGCTTAACAAAGTCTGAAGTTAAATATCTTTGTCTTTATCCCCCTCCCTCTCAAATGCAAGGAATTTAGAATACTTTACTTCAAATTAAAGCATCTGCCTGCCAATGCAAGAGATACAAGAGATGCAGGTTTAATCCCTGGGTTGGGAGGATCCTCCTGAAGTAGAAAATGTCAGCCTGCTCCAGTGTCCTGTGGACAGAGAAGCCTGGCAGACTATAGTCCATGGGGTCACAAAGAGTGGGACACAACTGAGCATATGTACCTCAGATTACCTGATCCCCTGGTTTATACACTATCATTGTCCAGAGTCTTATTTTTAGCTTGATTTTGCCTCATAATTTGGGCATTATTTAATATTTTAAAGATACTGTTTCTTTAGTTTTACCCATATATTTACCAGTTTCTTCCTTGTTATTTCTGGGGCTTCCCTGAGCTGCTTCTTTGAAGGTTTGGCATTTTTCAGCAGTTGTAGAAGAATGGTATCTCTGCAAGTAGTACCTCCATGAGTGGGAATTCACTGTGTTATCTCCCTGTGTGCTCAGTCGTATCCAACTCTTTGCAACCCCATGGACCATAGCCAGCCAGGCTCCTCTGTCCATGGAATTTTCCAGGCAATAATACAGGAGTGGGTTGCAGTTTCCTACTCCAGTTGATCTTCCTGACCTAGGAATCAAACCCACGTTAACTTGTGTCTCCTGCTCTGGCAGGCGGGTTCTTTACCACTAGCACCACCTTGTGGATATGGACACATTTATGATAAGACATGTATCCGTCATTATAGTGTCACATGGACTATTTTCACTGCCCTCAAACTCCTCCCACTGACCAACTCCTTTCAGCAATTGATCATTTTATTGTCATCATAGTTTCACTTTTTCCAAAATGACACATACTTGAAATTATTCAGTATATAGCCTTTTCAGATTAGCTTCTTTTACTTAGTAATATGTCTTTAATGATCCTTATGTTGTCTTTTTCTTGGCTTGATAACTCATTTCCTTTTTGTGTTGAATAATAGGATTTACCACAATTTATTTCCACATCCATATACTAAAGAACATCTTTTGTGATATACCTCAGTCGTGTCCGACTCTTTGCGATCCCATGAACTGTGGCCCACCAGATTCCTCTGTCCATGGAATTTTCCAGGCAAGAATACTGGAGTGGGTTGCCATTTCTTACCCCAGAGGATCTTCCTGACCCAGGGATCAAAACTGTGTCTCCTGCACTGAAAACAGATTCTTTACTGTCTGAGCCACCAGTGTGTTAGTTGCTCAGTTGCATCTGACTCTTTGAGACCCCCTAGGCTGTAACCCACCAGGCTCTTCTGTCCATGGGATTCTCTAGACAAGAATACTGGAGTGGATTGTCAGGTCCTTCTCCAAAAGGACATCTTGGTTGCTTCTAGTTTTGACAATTATGAAGAAAACTGCTCTAAACATTGATGTGCACCTGTATGTATAGACATATTCTCAACTCCTTTGTGTAGAAACCGAGGAGTACAGTTATTGGGTCATATGGTGAGAGTATATTTAGTTTTCTAAGAAACTGCCAAACTATCTTCCAAAGTGGTTATCCCATTTTGCATGCCTACCAGTAGTGTATGAGATTTCCAGTTGCTTCACGTCCTCACCAGCACCTGGTGTTGTCAGTCTTCTGGATTTTGGCCATTCTAATAGGTGTTTAATGGTATCTTTTTGTTTTAATTTGCTTCTTCCTGACGATATACAACGTGAAGCATCTTTTCATTATGCCTATTTGCCATCTGTATATCTTCGTGAGCCTGCCTATACTTTGAAAACCATTTTTCTTCTTTATAAACAGTTATATTTCATGTCTACTAATCCAGTTCGTGAAGTCTGAGTGTCTATTTCTTCTGCCCAGTTAGTATCTCATTTCACTTGGAATAAATCTGTGAAAATTCTTTGAGTTGAGATTGAGTTCATCTTAAGAGAATTTGCTTTTACCTGTCATCTGGTAGCACTATCTACCTGGGACAAGCTTCTCCAAATTAAAATTGTTTCATGCCACATTAGCAACTCATACCACAAGGTGCTGTCTTATGATGGCAAAGTCTTAGAGGGAATTTTTTTTTACCTCTTTACCTTGCGCTAATGCTAAGGTCAAGATGAGTAAGTTGATAAGTTACCTTGTCTTTTTTAACATGGACCTTACCAGGGCTTTTTTCCATTAAAATTTTTTTTTAAGATGTAAACACAAATTTCCACCAAGTTGTAAATATATCTTCTGTGTCCTCTTTAACTAGTTCCCTTCAGTGTAAACTTTTCCCCAGCTTCTTTGCAGTATGATTGACAAATAAAATTGTAAGATATTCAAAGTGTACATGTTATGATTTGATATGTATACATTGTGAAAGGACTCCCTCATTGAGTTAGCATATCCATCACCTGGCATACTTAACCTTTTTTGTGTCTGTAGAACATTTAAGTACTACTCTCTTAGCAAATTCCAGTTTTACAATAGTGTTGTCCACTGTAGTCACTGGTGTGATACATTAGATCCTCAACCTTACTCATTTTATAACTGAAAATTTGTGCCCCTTTACCAACCTCTTCCTAATTCCCCAACCCCTTAGCCCATGGCAACCACTTTTCTGTTCTCTTTCTATGAATTTGACTTTTTAAAAATGTCCACATGTAAGTGATACTATTCAATATTTGTTTTTCTCTGGCTTATTTCACTCAGCATAATATAAATAAGATGTAGATTAAAACATAGAAATTCACAAATGACGGAAATTTTTAAGGCTGAATAAAAATTCATTGTATATACAGTTGACTCATCAACACTGTGTCATGGATCCACTCATACACTCTTTTTTTCAATAGTAAATACTGTGAATGTACAACCACTGATAAGGAGGAACTGTGGCTATAGAATAGAGAGTTGGTGCTACTAAACCCCAAATTGTTCAAGGGTCAACTGCATATGCTGTATTTTCTTATCTATTGACTCATTCACTGAGGGACAGTCAGGTTGTTTCCATTCAAAATACAGAAGAGACATTTGAGCAATGCTGCCATGAACGTGCAAGTACAGATATCTCCTTGAAATTAATGATTTCTTTATATATTTGGATATATACCCAGAAATGAGATTGCTGGGCCATATACTGATTCTGCTTTTAATTTCTTGAGGAACCTCTGTTCTGTTTTACATAGGGGTTGTTTGAATTTACATTCCAAGCAACAATGTACAAAGGTTTCCTTTTTTCCATATCCTTCCAACATTTATTACACCTTGTCTTATTGCTAATGGATACCCTAACAGGTATAAGGTGAAAATCTCATTATGGTTTGAATTTGCATTTTTCCTGATGACTAGTGAGGACCTTTTCATGTACCTTTTAGCCAATTACATCTCTTTGGAAAAATATCTGTTCAGATCCTTTGCCAACTTTTTAATTGTTTTCTTTTTTCCTCTCTATGGAGTTATATGAATTCATCTTATATTTTGGATATAACCTCTTACCAGACATTTAATTTGGAAATATTTTCATTCCAGAGGTTGCCTTTTCATTTTGTTGATAGTTTTCTTTGCTGAGTAGGTTTTTAGTTTCATGTAATCACACTTGTTTATTTTTGCTTTTGTTATCTTTGTTTTTCGTGTCAAATCCAAAAAATCATTGCCAAGACCAATGTCATAGAGCATACACCCCTTTGTTTACTTCTAGGAGTTTTATGGTTTTAGATCTTGCATGACTTCTTGCATAACTATAATAATAGTGCATGCATGCTCAGTTGTGTCCAACTCTTTGCAATCCCATGGAATTCTTCAGGCAAGAATACTGGCGTGTGTCGCCATTTCCTACTCTAGGGGATCTTCCTGACCCAGGGTTCGAACCCATATCTCCTGCATTGACAGATGGATTCTTTACCACTGCGTGCCACCTAGAAAGCATTGTATATAGTACAATATCAAAACCAGGATATTGAATCAGTACAATGCAGAGTTGTATTCAGATTTCACCGTTTTTCTTGTTGTTGTTGTTGCTTCTTCTTTGGATTTTTGGCCGTAATAGATGGCATATGGGTTGTTATCTTCAACCAGGAGTCAAACCCGTGCTCCCTGTATTGGGAGCTCAGAGTCTTAATCACTGGACCACCAGGGAATTCCCTCACCAGTTGTATTCTTAACCGTTTGTATCTACATGTCTATATGTGTGTTTTATCACATATGTACATTCATATAACCACCATCATAAGACGCAGAACTGTTCTGTCACAGGTCGTCCTAGGAGAGCTATTTTTAAATCACCCTTTCAAGACCTTCATAACCCCAGCTTTCTATGCAGTCTCCTATTAAGTAGATTCATCCATCTCCTTAGGTGGGCCTTGAGCTTTTTCACTTCCTATGAACTTAGCAGAAAATCACTGTAGAATTCAGCAGAAATCCTAAGAGGAAAAGCTGGCTTTGGCAGGTGCTCATTTTTTAGTGTTCCTGTTCTCACATTTTTTGTGATGACTTTGCACCTTCTATACTCTGGCCAGCCCTGAAATGTATTTTAAAAGATGCTTTCAATTGTCTTCAAGCATTTTAGTTATTTCACTCAAAAGATTCACTCAGATTTTCTAATATGCCATATTTTGGATACAGGTAACCATGGAAATATTAAAGAGCCATCTATCTTTATAGTTTTCATTAATACTTCTTTCATAATTAGAAAAGTTGACTTTGTTATCTCTTGGTGCCTCTGCATCTATGATTAGCTGGTGGTTAGCTCAAACTACCCCACAATTGCATTCATCTCACATGCTAGTAAAGTAATGCTCAAAATTCTCCAAGCCAGGCTTCAGCGATACGTGAACTGTGAACTTCCTGAT
>SJYX01019215.1:43461-58623 GCA_006410675.1 Oreotragus oreotragus | reverse complement strand
CAACTCACATTTAAGTGGTTTTGCAATTAACTTTTGAGTTAGATTTATATACCCAAATATTGTACATTTCTCTGAAATTTCAAATCAGGTTAAAATGACATATATTTTAATTTTAAAGGAAAACAAAAAGAGAAAATTGTAAAATCTCAAATCCTGATTCTTAAAATTTTGAAATTGGCATGTTAAAAGTATTAACCTATTGTTCAATATACAGTCCATTTTTGTGTTGAGAAGAACCTGTGGAAAGTCATGTTTTCCACAGATAGATGATAAGAAGAAAATTGCTTGATTTAAGGTCAAGGCTAAATATGGGACTTTTTAAGCATAGGTGAAAACTTTAATGAAATTCAGTGTTTTTCTGATTTTTATCTCATGATTTTGCAGTTTCTCCATGTGCCAAGAGAAATAGAAAGGCTGATGTTAATGCTGGGCTAGGTTACTTTGGTTATCTTTTAATATAGCACTAATTTTATTTCCAAACATACCTTTTCTTTCTAAAAAGGATTCTTAAAAGTATTTTGGTTTTCTTTAAAAGTAGGCTTAGGAAATTTATTGCAAAATGTAGAAAGTATGGGGTCTTCCCTGATGGCTTAGTGGTAAAGAATCTGCCTGCCAATGCAGGAGACATGAGTTTGATCCCTGGGTCTGAAAGATCCCCTGGAAAAGGAAATGGCAACCCATTCCAGTATCCTTGCCTAGAAAATTCCATGGACAGAGGAGCCTGGCAAGCTACAGTCTGTGGGGTCAGAAAAGAGTCAGACACGACTGAGCAACTAAGCAACAACAGAAAGCACTGGCTAGTTTGAGTAAATGTAATTTTTATATGGGAATAATAATCTAGGGAAATAAGCTAGGCTGCTGCTGCTGTTAAGTCACTTCAGTCGTGTCTGACTCTGTGTCACCCCAGAGATGGCAGCCTACCAGGCTCTTCTGTCCCTGGGATTCTCCAGGCAAGAACACTGGAGTGGTAAGCTAGGCTGCCAAGTGCCAAAGACATTTGCTGTATGTCAGAGTCTGTGTGGCCGTACAGCAGAAGTTTACTGTGTAAAGACTGGGTGTTCTTGTTGCTGTAGACACATACTGTTTCCAGTGGAGACTTGCAAAGATTTGTTTCAGTTCAAATCAGTGACTTGAAACAACATTTACTAATCAATTGATAAGAGATGTAGTTTCTAACTTCAAGAAATTTACACTATTTTGAGAAAGACTGATAGGTGATTGTGATGTTCTTGTACTTCTAAGTTTAGAAAGACCCTAAGAGCACAGATTTAGGGAAAAGGGAGTTTGAAGAAAGGGTGGTCAGGAAAGGCTTCTTAGAAAGTGAAGTTTGAGGGACTAACTTGGTGGTCCCATGGTTAAGAATCCACCTGCCACTACAAGGGACACGAGTTCCATCTTGGTCCAAGAAGATCCCACATGCTGTGGGGCAGCTAAGCCATGAGCCACAGCTGCTTAAGCCCATGTGCTCTAGAGCCCTTGCTCTGCAACAGAAGCCACACAATGATTGAGCAGCACCACATCTAAGGAGATGCCTCAGATTTCTGCAGCTAGAGAAAGCCAGCGTGCAGCAGCAAAGACCCCAAAATAGAGAAATACAGTTTTTAAAATAGTGAAGTTTGAAATGGGTCTTTAGAAGTAACAGAATTACACCAGTATTCAAATGAAAGAACATTCTGCCAAAATAGGAGTACTCAAAAGGTTACTCCCCCGACAACCTGCACCTGCATTCACTCTCTTTTTCTTTACCTTCATTAAGGCAAAGTGAAAATGTTCATGACCCATTTTATGGGTTCATGTAAAACTTTAGGCTGCCTTTCCTTGTGTGCTCTTTCCTAGATAGAACTTTTCTAAGTTAGAAAAAAGATGAAAATTAGATTCAACACTCATCTTAGGATAACACTGAGACTCCATCCATCTGTGTTTCTCTGCCTCACACTATGACTTCTTGGTCAACACCTGTTTCTTTCCTGTTTCCTTATTGTAACACCGTGTTATATTGATATGTCCCTGCCTGAGCTATCTGATTGTCCATTTGCAGTCCTCTCCCTCCTCTTCTCTTGATTTGAATTCATTAGTCTCAGCCGTCACGTTGCCTGGCCTGATGCATGCCATCTCCATTCCTATGTATCTGGGGACACCTGCCATCAAGGGTCTCAGTAGTCATCCACCTTCCATCAGTATTTGACCAACTTCTGGACATGGTCTGACCCTCACTGTTTACTTAGCCAAGACATAGTCTTGATCACATTCATACTGTCTTTCTCTGATTTTCACACTAAGACTCAAGTGATTTCTTCCCTCTCCCTCCACTAATTTGTTTCATTAGTGTTCAATTGATGTAACTAATTGTATTTCTTTCTAATCTCTATAGTTGTGTCTATATTTGTAACAACTGTTTTTATCCTCTATATAATTTCAGTTATTTATTGATTGAAACTTTCTTGGAGGAAAAATGTTACTTTCCTTTTGGTTACTCATTTTAAAGGATTTATGAACCAACATAACCAAAAAATTCCCAACTCTTACAAACTTAAACTTATCTGGCTTGCAAATCCCAAACCCTATTCTTCTTATCCTGTCACAGTGCCTTACTATTTCATTCTAAAACCTTCATGAAAAATTTGACCATTTACTTTCTCTAATCTAGCTTTAAGCTGCTGCTAATTTTATTCATTTGCTTAGCCTTCGGTCCAATAAGATGAAAGTTCCAGCTCTATATCAGCCAGTAATCCTTACTGTATTTCTACATCAGTAAACAATGAAGTTTTGTCAATAGTTTAGTCTGTGTGGTAGTGGGTTATATAAAGGACTAAAGGCAAAGGGTAAGGGAATTAAGTAAATTCACAAAGCTTCAACACTTTTCCGAACAAGACATCAAAGTGCTGAGGAAAAAAAGTAGATTTTTAACATTGGAAAGAAGACAGGGTTTTGAAGGAAAACCTGGATTTAACTTGGAGTTTTGGCCACATACTAACTCATTTAACTTTGACTAAGTCTTTCAACAACTCTGTATTATTTTCTCTTCAGTAAAAAAAGAGATATTACAACCTCACGACAGCTCTAGGATTTAAATCATATATGTAAAAGTGTTTATTTAGAAAAATAACAGTGCTGAGAATAACATAACTTATTATAAAGTAGATACACTAAGTACTAACTTTATGATACATTTTAAAATCATTAGTATGTGGTAAATTTATAATACCTGCTTCATAGATTTTATTAACTTAGTAATCCAAAGCAGGGGAAAATGGTAATAGCAAGATGTTAGTNCAAAAAATTCCCAACTCTTACAAACTTAAACTTATCTGGCTTGCAAATCCCAAACCCTATTCTTCTTATCCTGTCACAGTGCCTTACTATTTCATTCTAAAACCTTCATGAAAAATTTGACCATTTACTTTCTCTAATCTAGCTTTAAGCTGCTGCTAATTTTATTCATTTGCTTAGCCTTCGGTCCAATAAGATGAAAGTTCCAGCTCTATATCAGCCAGTAATCCTTACTGTATTTCTACATCAGTAAACAGTGAAGTTTTGTCAATAGTTTAGTCTGTGTGGTAGTGGGTTATATAAAGGACTAAAGGCAAAGGGTAAGGGAATTAAGTAAATTCACAAAGCTTCAACACTTTTCCGAACAAGACATCAAAGTGCTGAGGAAAAAAAGTAGATTTTTAACATTGGAAAGAAGACAGGGTTTTGAAGGAAAACCTGGATTTAACTTGGAGTTTTGGCCACATACTAACTCATTTAACTTTGACTAAGTCTTTCAACAACTCTGTATTATTTTCTCTTCAGTAAAAAAAGAGATATTACAACCTCACGACAGCTCTAGGATTTAAATCATATATGTAAAAGTGTTTATTTAGAAAAATAACAGTGCTGAGAATAACATAACTTATTATAAAGTAGATACACTAAGTACTAACTTTATGATACATTTTAAAATCATTAGTATGTGGTAAATTTATAATACCTGCTTCATAGATTTTATTAACTTAGTAATCCAAAGCAGGGGAAAATGGTAATAGCAAGATGTTAGTAAGCAAAATAAACATAGAATACTTATTTTATCTGATTACTTTTCTTCTTCACTGCCTTTACAGAAGAGCCTTGAATTTAGGAATTCTTCGAGACCCTGGGTCGGAGATTGAAGACCGACAATACCAAATAGATCTGCAGTCGATCAATATTGGTACTGCTCAGTGGGATCAGCTGAAACCAGAAAAGGAAAATGGCACAGGAGGGGTGCTAACAGAGACTGAAAGAAATTCTCAGAATCCAGCCCTTGAGTGGAATATGGCCAGCAGGTAGGAAATGATTGAGAAACTTTTTCCACATTGTAATATTTCATTGCCAGAAGAACAGTTAATACGCTCTTTAGCATGCCAAACCTAAGTGTTTCGGTATTGTTTCTGCATTTCATAAAATATATTTTGTAATTGTAGCTGATGCTGTTGCTTGGACTCCTGTGAGTCCTACTGCTGTTACACTGCAATTATTACAAACTTATGGTCAATGTCAGAATTTTTTTAAGCTTGCTATTTGATGAAAAATTCCACTTCAGGCTAAGGATTCATTCACATTTCCCTTAAAATCCATTATATTCCAAGTCAAAAAAAATATTAACTCTTTCCTTATCAGATTCTTGTGCTTATTGGCTTTGTACATCTTCTATAAAAAAATGTTTATTCAAGTCTTTTGCCCATTTTTAAATTGAGAGGTCCTTTTGTTGATTTGTAGTTCTTTTTTTATTTAATTTTTTGAATTTTAAAAATTTTTGTTGAAATATAATTGAATCACAGTTGTGTTAATTTCTGGTGTACAACAGAGTGATTCAGTTACACAGGTACATACATATTCTTTTTCATATTCTTTTCCATTAGGATTTATTGCAACATATTGAGTTTAGTTCTCTGTGCTATGCAGTAGAACCTTGTTTGTTTTAAATGTAGTAGCTTGTATCTGCTAGTCCTACTTTATCCTTTCCCTTCCCCATTTCCCCTTCGGTAACTGTAAGTTTGTTTTCTATGTATGTGAGTGGATTTCTGTTTAGTAAATAAGTTAATCTGTACATATTTTTAGATTCCACTGTAAGTGCTATCATATGGTATTTGTCTTAGTCCAAGTTACCTCACTTAGTATGGCAGTCTCTAGGTCCATCCATGTTGCTGCAAATGGCATTATTTCATTCTTTTTAATGGCTGGGTGATTTTCCATTGTATGTATGTACCACATCTTCTTTATCCATTGATCTGGTTGATGGATATTCAGGTTGGTTCATGATTGTATTGAACTAGTGCTGCTGTGAACATTGCAGGGCGGGTGCATGTCTTTCTGAATTAGTTTTGTCCAGATACAAGCCTAGGAGTGGGATTGCTGAATCATATGACAACTGTTTTGTTAGTTTTTTATGGAACCTCCATGCTGTTTTACATAGTGGCTGTACCCGTTTACATTCCCACCAACTATATAGCAAGGTTCCCTTTTCTCAACACCTACTTCAGCATTTTTGAGGGCAGAGGAGAGGTGCCAGTTATTTTATTCTTTTCATATAGAACAAACTTATAAGAATATATACAATTTATACAATTTAGATTCCAATTGCACCATTACTCCTAGTACACATATAACTAATAAGACAACCAATCAATTTCACTTTTCTTTTGAAAGTCATAATCACAGAACATGGCAATAATTTGTAAGTCTTAGAGTCATGTGAGGGGCTTGTTCAAATCATACTTTCAAGTATAGATTTACTTTATTAATCTATTAGCAATAGATGTAAACTTTCATACAAGTTTTCCTGTGATACAAGAAAATAAAACAATTGTTGTGAAAAGTCTCAAGATTTTATCAAATCAGATTCTCTGTACTAAATTTAGGATGCAAAACATCATTTATCCCTAAACAGATGTGGGAAAAAAGAAATATATTCTTTACTCTTTTTTGTATAGACTTTTTAATGATTGCCACTGTGACAAGTGTGAAGTGATACCTCATTGTAGTTTTGATTTGCAATTCTCTAATAGCTGGCAGCATTGAGCCTCTTTTCATGTGCCTGTTGTCCATCTGTATGTCTTATTTGGAGAAATGTCTAGGTCTTCTGCCCAGTATCTGATTAGGTTGTTTATTCTGTTAATTTGTTGTATGAGCTGTTTGTGTTATTTTTTAAATTAAGCCCTTGATTACATCATTTGTAAATATTTTCTCCTGGTCTTTAGGTTGTCTTTTCATTTTGTTCTTGCCTTCCTTTACTTTCATTGAGTCCTTTATTTTTGCCTTTATTTCTATTGCCTTGGGAGATTGATCTAAGAAAATATTGAAACATTAGTACAATCTGTGTCAGAGAATGTTTTGCCTGTGTTTGCTTCTAGGAGTTCTGTTGTGTCGTGTTTTATATTTAAATCTCTAAGCCATTTTGAGTTTATTTTTGTGTAGGGTGTGAGGGGGTATTCTACTCATTGACTTACATGTGTCTTTCCAACTTTTACAACACCTCTTGCTAAAGAGACTTTCTTTTCTCCATTGTGTATTCTTGCCTCCTTTGTCAAAGGTTAATTGGCCATAGATGTGTGGGTTTATTTCTGTGCTTTCTATTCTGTTTTGCTGATCCATATATCTGGTTTTAGTGCCAGTGCCGCACTATTTTGATTACTGTAGCTTTGTAGTATTGTCTGATGTTTGGGAGGGTTATGCCTCTGTTGTTTTCTTTTCCCTCAATATTGGTTTAACAGTGCTGAGACTTAGCGTATAAATCTTTCACCTCCTTGGTGAGGTTTATTTCTAAGTTTTTTAATGCAGTCTTAAAAGAGGTTGTTTTCTGCTTTCCCTCTCTGGTATATCATTGTTAACATTCAGAAATGCATCCAACTTCTATATGTTATTTTGTGTATTTCTACGTTGCTGAATTTATCAGTGCTATCTGTTTTTGTGTAGTTTTTACAGTTTTCTCTATATATAGTATTATGTCATCTGTATTATGTCATCTGTATAAAATGAGAGTTTTACCTCTTCCCTTCCAATCTGGCTAACTTTTATTTATTTTTCTTCTCTGATTGCTGTGGCTAGGACTTCCAGTACTGTGTTAAACACAAGGAGTAGCAGTGGGCATCCTTCTCTTATTCCAGATTTTACTGGGAAGATTTTCAGCTTTTCACCATTGAGCATTATTTTGTTTTAACCCTATTATGTGGGTTTGTCACAAATAGCTTTTATTATGTTGAAATATGTTCCCTCTGTACCCACTTTGGTAAGCATTTTTATCTAAGTGGGTGTTGAATTTTGTCAAATACTGTTCCTGAATCTATTAAGATGATCATGTGGTTTTTTTCTTTTCTTTTTTTTGCTTATATTGATTGACTTGCATATGATGAACTATCCTTGTGACCTTAGGATAAATCCAACCTAATCATGGTGTAGGATCTTTTTTATATGTTGTCGCATTCAGTTTGCTTATGATTTATTGAGAATTTTTGTATCTATATTCATCAAAGATATTTGCTTGTAATTTTCTTTTCTGGTAGTCTCTTTTTCTGGATTTGATATCAGGGTGATGTTGTCTTGATAGAATGACTTTAGAAGTGTTTCCTCTTTAGTCTTTTGGAAAAATTTGAGGATTGGCTTAAGTTCTTCTTTGTATGTTTGGTAGAATTTCTCAGTGAAAACATCTGGTCCTGGACTTTCGTTTGCAAGGATGTTTTTTATTAGTAGTATTATTACAGATTCTGTTTCACTTGTATTGATCAGTCTGTTCCAATTATCTATTTCTTATGTGATTCAGGTTTGGTGGACTGTATGTATCTACAAACCTGTCCCATTTCTCCTAGGTTGTCCAACTTACTCTCTTGTAATTGTTCATAGTATGCTCTTAGGGCTTTTTGTATTTCTGTGGTATAGGTTATTATCTCTCCTCTTTCATTTCTTATTTTGTTTATTTGGGTCTTCTCTTCTTGGTGAGTCTGGCCAGGGCTCTGTTAATTTTTTTTATGCTTTCAAAGAACCAGCTTTTGGTTTCATTCATAATTTTTTTTCTATTTTTTAAAATCTCCATTAAATTTATTTCCTCCCTGACATTTATTATTTCCTCCCTTTTGCTGATTTTAGGTTTTGTTTGTCATTTTTGAAATTGTTTTAGGTGATAGGTTCGGTTATTTATTTGAGATATTCTTGTTTTTGAAGAAGGCATATATGAGCTTTCCTTTTAGAACTGTTTTTTCTACATCCCATAGATTTTGATGGGCTTCCCAGGTGGCGTTAGTGGTAAAGAACCTGCCTGCCAATGCAGGGAACATAAGAGATGTGGGTTTGATCCTTGGGTTAGGAAGATCCTTTGTAGGAGGACATGGCAACCCACTCCAGTATTCTTGCCTGGAGAATCCCATGGTCAGAGAAGCCTGGCTTGCTATGGTTCATAGGGTTGCACAGAGTTGGACACAACTGAAGCAACTTAGCAAGCAAGCAAGCATAGATTTTGAATGGTTGTGTTTTCATTGTCATTTGTCTCAAGGTATTTTTTTAAATTTCCTTTTTCTTTTCATTATTGACCATTAGTTTTTTAGTGGTATGTTGTTTAGTCTCCTTGTAGTCATTTCTTTCTTGTTTCTCTTTGCCTGGTTAATTTCTAGTTTCACACCGTGTGGAGAGAAAAGTACTTGAAATAGTTTTCTGTGTTGTAATTTGTATCCTACTGTGTGGTTCATCCTACAGAATGTTTCATGTGTACTTGAATATAATGTATATTCTGAGGTTTGTTGGATGTAATTTCCTGAAATAAGTCTATCGGTTCTGTTGTGTCATTTGTAACCTCTGTTGCCTTATTGATTTTTGTGTCTGGAAGATCTGTCCATTAATGTCAGTGGGATGTTAAATTCTATTACTGTATTCTTATTAATTTCTTTTTTATGTCTATTAATACTTGTTTTATGTATTTAGGTGCTCCTTTATTGGGTGTGTGTATGTTACAAGTATGTATCCACTTCCCATATCAATTCTTTTATCATTGTGTGCTGTCCTTTCTTATCTTTCTCTATGGCCTTTGTTTTAAAGTCTCTTTGGTCTGATATGAGTATAGCTGCCCTTGCTTTCTTGTGATTTCCACTTTTGTGGAACTTCTGTGTTTATTCCATCACTTTCACTCTATGTGTGTTCTTCACCTTAAATTGGGTCTCTTTTAGGTGGCATGTTGTAGGCTCTTGCTGCATTATCCAGTCTGGCACTCTGTGTCTTTTGATTGACGCATTTAGTCCATTGACATCTGAGGTAATTATTGGTAGATATATATTTGTGGCATGTTTAACCTTGTTTTCTAGCTGATTTTATATTTCTTCTTTGTTCCTTTGTTTTTGTTTTTCCTTTTGCAGTTTGATGATTTTCTTTTGAACTCTGCTTATATTCTCTTCCTTTTGGTTTTTGTGAATCAATTGTATGTTTTTGATTTGTGATTTCCCAGTTTTTCAGGTATGTTAAACTATTACTATAATTTTATAGTATATAGTTTGCTTTAGACTGATACTCATAGACTCAAAACACATTCTGAAAAAAAAATCTACATTTTCCTACTCTCTTCTCCCACATTTTATGATTTTGGTATCATCTTTTACATCTTCATGTTTATCCTTTTGCTGTTCATTGTAGTTGTCACTTGCTCAAGTTTGTTTTGTTTTGTTTTTCAAATCTGTATATTGGCTTATTTAGGTGATTTACTTTCCAATTGTGATTTTCTCTGTCCTATAGATTATTGTTTATTTTGTATTTAGCGAAAACCTTTCAATATTTATTTTAGGATAAGTTTAATATTGCTTTATTCTTTTCGCTTTTGCTTGTCTGAGAAATTCTTTCTCTCTCCTTCTATTCTGAATGATAATTTTCCTGGGTGAAGTAGTCTTGGTTGTAAGTTTCTTCCTTTCAGAAGTTTGAATACATCTTATGACTCCCTCCCGGCCTGCAGCATTTCTGTAGGAAATTAGCTGATAGTCTTATGGAGGTTCCCTTGGAACTAACTCTTCTTTTTTTCTCTTGTTGCATTTAGAATTCTCTCTATAACTTTTGCCATTTTAATTATGGTATGTCATGGTGTGGATCTGTTCAGGTTCCCTTATTTGGGACCTGAGTATCTGTTTACTTCCCAGGTTTGGGAATTTTTCACCCATAATTGTTTCAAATACATGCTTGATTCCCTTCTCTCTCCCTTTTCTTTTTGGAACCCCTATTATGCATGAATTGGCACACTTTATATTACCTCATAGATTTCATATGTTGCTTTCATTTTTTCTTGCCTTGTCTTTCTATCTGCAGTTCTGATTGAGTGATTTGCATTATTCTGTCTCTTCCAGATAACATAATCATTTTTCTGTATCATTTAGTTTGCTATTCATTGCTTATAGATTGGGTTTTAGCCCCAGCCACTAGAGTGCTATTAATCCCCTTGGGTGTAGTGCAGGCATTGCACTCTCAAAGCCACCAGTGGAGTAAATCCCCGAAATAATGCAGCTCCTGGGAATCAGCTCAGATTTAAGCCCTGCCGCCATGTGTGGGCCATCCCTGGCACTTGCCTACTCCCAGGGCTTACAGAGGCATAGCTATGCCTGCTGTGAGCATTCCAAGAATGAGGATGCTATGATGGGGCCCTGCCTTCTCTTTGGAGAGTACTTTAGCAATGACAGACCTAGGATGTTGTACCTTCAACCACACTCCAGCCTCTCAGGCTGTCTCTGTCCAGCCAACTCCAATCTTTTCTCCAGTCTGTCTTCTGAAGCTAGTTTCAGCTCCCTAGTCCACATACACACTGGCAGGCACACGTCTGAGGCTTAGGAGTGGATCAAGGTAGCCACTACCATCTGTGCTGGTCTCTTTCTCCTCTACCTGTGCCATTCTGGCTGCTACACTCTCTCTTCTGAGCCTCTTAGGCTACCTTTCTGTCCTAGCTGATTCCTAGGCAATGCAGGAGGTTCCCATGGTAATCAGAAATTTTTTCTTTCACAGCTCCCTTCCAGGAGTGCAGATCCTGTCCTGATTCCTTTATTTTTCCTTTGTGCTTCCTGGTTACATAGTGATCTTTCCTGCAGCTTTGCTTTTATGAGATCTTTGGCCAGCATTCAGTAGGTATTCTGTGAGAGTTGTTTCACATGTAGAAGTATTGTTGATGTATTTGTGAGAAAAGGTGAGCTCTACATCCTTCTATTCTGCTATCTTGATCTGGGCCAGGTCATGAAGATTTATGCCTGTATTATACTACGAGTTTTATGGGTTTAATGCTTATAATTGGGTTACTGAGTTATTTTAATGTTGTTTTTTTTTTAATAGAGTGTGTGATAGAGTATAGAGTTATTCATTTGCATGCTGGATATCCAGTTGTTCCGGCACCATTTGTTGAGGAGATTGTTCTTTCCCCAGTGAATGGTCTTTGCACCTTTGTCAGAAATTAAAGACTGTTTTAATATCAAGTATACACCATGGAATATCTTTTACACTAAAGATACAAAGTAAAATAACTTATGATATGTGCCCATCCCTTACAGAGCTCATCTCCCAATCAGAAAGACAGACTGGTTAATTAAATATTCAATTACAGTGTGGAAACCATTCTGATAGACATAAATAAAGGATACTTAGGATTAAAATAAGGCACATAAAAATTGAGATAAACACATTTCATGTACATAAGACATCTTCAGTTCAGTTCAGTCACTCAGTTGTATCCGACTCTTTGCAGCCCCACGAATTGCAGCACACCAGACTTCCCTGTCCATCACCAACTCCCGGAGTTCACTCAGACTCACGTCCATCGAGTCCGTGATGCCATCCAGCCATCTCATCCTCTGTCGTCCCTTTTTCCTCCTGCCCCCAATCCCTCCCAGCATCAGACTCTTTTTCCAGTGAGTCAACTCTTCGCATGAGCTGGCCAAAGTACTGGAGTTTCAGCTTTAGCATCATTCCTTCCAAAGAAATTCCAGGGCTGATCTCCTTCAGAATAAGACATCTTAGGCAGATAGATGTGACATAACACATAAATAGAATGATAAATTACTCTAAAATTGATGTAAGTACAAATAGAAAATTAAAAGAAAGAAACTCTATGTGTGGGTTTTCAGGGAACGTTTCACAATGTGTATGACTTCAATTTTTTTCCACAAAGTATAAATGGCAGGAAAGGCAAGGGAGCAGTTTGAACTAAGAAAGACATTCCAGTTTAAAAACATGCCCTGTTTTTTCCACTTCTAAATACCAATCACAGAGTATCATGCTTGGCACATAATAGGAAGTTAGTGAAGATTTGAGTGAACTGAGAAATTGAACGACAAGATGATTAGGTAGAGCTAGCAAATCAAGTGACTGAATGTGTTTCTGAGAGATACTCATTCAAATAAAGACAAGAAATGTTATATCTGATGTTGTTTAGTTGTGCTGATTAATCTTGACAGAAATATAATACAGAGCTGTAATATCATTACATTTTTTGTTTTTCAGTAAATATTACCAGTAGAATTCAAAAGATACACAGTGAAGAATAATTTACTCCACCCACCCATTATTAAATGACAGTCTTTATAATGGTTTATTCTTCCTGACTTGGGATTCCTCCTGACATGTTGCTCACATTTTGTCTTTAATCATAATGTGTTTCTGTGTGTATGATGGGGAGAAAGAAGCAGGGAAGTTAAGCATAAAGAATCATCAGATTTTAAAATTTGTAGATATTTTTCTCTTAAAACCTTAATTTTTAGCTGACAGAATATATCAGGGTTCAATCAGGTCAGAACAACAACTGTAAGTGTTGTAACAGAGGGGATTTATTTTAGGAATAAGAACTTAGCCATTTGTAGAAGAAGCTGGGTAACCTGGATAAAACATTTGTTGCACTCCTGGAAACCTGGGAAGCCAGCTTTGTCTAGTGGCTAGAGGGACCACCGAAGGCTGCTAGACAGGTCTGTGGGAGGCTGTTACTCGTGCTTCTGGAGTTCAGCCTGCAGTTGCTATTGTCCAGCAGAGCCAGAAGTCAGGAAAACGTCATGAAGGTGGAAAGAGTGGGGCAGGCTGGAATATGCTGGCACTTCTGCATCATGTTTTCTCTACTGTTTAAAACAGTGTAACTTTCAGAGAATATTGTCCATTATCTATTTCTCTTCCACATTCCAACTCTCATGCAAATTTCTTTCTAAACTCTGAACTATTCTTAGCACATTATAGAACAAAAACACTACAGAAAACTAATTTTGAGGAGATTCTTCACTTGTCCAATGTCACTTAAAATACAGCTGAGTGTGGAACCCTGGTTTGCATCCTCTTAGCCAGCTACTTTTCTTGTACTCAATTCTCTGACCCCTTACACTTATGCTAAAGTTCATTGTTAGTAAATTGCTTTTTTTCTTTTTCTTTTAGCAACGATTTTTACTACATCGGGCTTATTTTATAATCTGAGAAAATGAAGTGCTGAGAACTAAAATAGCCCATACTGATGCTTGCCATGTGCAGGTTACACAGTAAAATCACTGGTGCTGTTGTTCATGATGATTAGAACTTTGAGGGTGTCTGGAGTCGGGGTGGAGTGAGGGTAGGGTGATGGCATAGAAAGTTTATCTTGTAATTTCCTGAAAATGTCAGTAAGCCTAAATCCTCCAAGTGAGTCTGATTTTCTTGTTTATAATAATTACAGATATAATTTGAATAGATTTAAAAGCTGGAATTAAAAAAAAATAAACCATTTATACCAAATACTTTTATTTGGCCCTCTGACTGTCAGTGTTTTATTTCCTTGAGTAATTTATCTGACTTTATTGTGAGGAAATAGAACATATTTATTTGTTTGAGTATTTTGATAAACATGTATCAAATTACATGTATTGCCCTTTGGACTATTTCCCCCACACATTGGATTAAAAAAAATTTTTTTTTTAATTCTTAGCCGGCTGAATTGGAATTTGACACATTGTTAAACTCAGTTCTATGATGCACAAGATTAGTAGCATTGACTGTGTGGAAGTATAGCTTTGTGTTGATGTTAAAGTACCTGAAGCATAAATAATTGGCCTTAATTCTGAGAGATCATGACTGTTCTGTCTGTATTTTGATCTCTTATGTTTTTATTTTTTAAAAGCGATTACCCACATGTTCATAGGAGCCTTTGTAATTTTGATTTATGGTTAATCAAACAAATTTTTTCCAAAATTGCTCCTGTGAAATTATAAACAGGAATGTGGAAGGAAAGCAGTTTTCTTTGATTTTGCTCTTCACCTTGAAAACCATCACTTGTGTCTTTATTTGTGGGGATATCAACCTAATGCCTAAGCAAATTTATAGGCTAGAAGTTAGTCTGATTCCCATAGTTTATAGGTTAATGCCTGGGATCACCTAAACCTTCTTGAATTGTATGATTTTATAATAATCCTGTTAGACTTTTTCATGACTTTATGTGAAAGAATGTTTTCTCCTGCTGCTTAAAGTACCTGGGAACTGAGTGTACAGGGAAAAGGGATCCTGATGCAGCAGGAAGAAGCAGCCGGTTTATACTTCCCGACAGCCAGCAAATATTTCCTACCTGAGGATATCCTTGGCAACTTGAAAAGGTGGCACAGAGATTAAAGGACATAGATCTGTCTTGTTCAGCCTGACTCTTCTGTAGTTACTGGTATCAACTTGCCCTGCAGGTCCAGTTGTGGAACCTTTGTTCCAAGTGAGTGGCCTTAGCCCAGTCCCTGAAACTCATCTCCTCATAGGTGATTTGGGGCTAATAATGGAGAAGGCGATGGCACCCCACTCCAGTACTCTTGCCTGGAAAACCCCATGGATGGCAGAGCCTGGTAGGCTGCAGTCCATGGGATCGCTAAGGGTCGGACACAACTGAGCGACTTCACTTTCACGCATTGGAGAAGGAAATGGCAACCCACTCCAGTGTTCTTGCCTGGAGAATCCCAGGGACCGGGGGAGCCTGGTGGGCTTCCAGCTATGGGATCGCACAGTGTCGGACACGACTGAAGCGACTTAGCAGCAGCAGCAGCAGCATGGTCCTTACTTCACATACAGGGTTGCTGTGAAGAATTCAGTATCTAGGTCACAAAAGGCATTTCGCAAACTGTAAAGGCCGTCATAGGGTTTCCCATGTGGCACAGTGGTAAAGAATCCATCTGCCAGTCCAGGAGATGGAAGAGATGTGGGTTTGATTCCTAC
>SJYX01019213.1:5436-40730 GCA_006410675.1 Oreotragus oreotragus | reverse complement strand
AGGTCTAACTCCTCCACCGTCCCCTTTAGAGACAGTGCTAACCGGTCATCACACTGAACTCCTAGAGGTGGTGGGGTAAAAACATGACTGGATAAAGCACATGAAATGAAATGAAATGAAACTGCTTCAGGGAGTGGAAAGCAAAGCTAGGGAAGGACAAAGTGATTCTGCAGGCCAGGGCTGCTGAGGAGGCCAGCCAGCCCCGCGGGAGCTGTGTGTGTGCCTGGGCGGGGCAGCATCCTTGGCTGCCTGGGGGGCAGGGAGGCTCAGGGGGCGCGTCCTGTGCTGCTCCTCCAGAGCTCACACTCACCTGTACCCACCACTCACCTGTACCCACCGCTCCTGGGCTGTGTGTGAAGTCCCCACAGTCACTACTGTGGGGGTTACCAGAACGTCCTTTTCCTATTATCAGCCTGGCCAATGAGAAGAGTGGGAAAGAGCTTAGGAGGCCTGTGTAGCCTATCACGCTCTTTCCCACGCTCTTGGATCAGAAAAATTAATACAGCTAAAATGGCCACACTAGCGAAAGCAACCTACAGATGTAACACAATCCCTATCAAAATACCCACGATATTTCTCACAGAACTAGAAGAGATAATTCTTAAATTTATATAGAACCACAAACATCCTGGAACTGCCCAGGTAATCCTGACATAAAAGAGCAAAGCTGAAGGTGTAACACTTTCAGATGTCAGACTATACTACAAAACCACAGTAATCAAAACATTATGGTACAAAACCAGACATACGGGTCAATGGGAGAGTATAGAGCCCAGAAATAAACCCACACATCCATAGTTAATTAGTCTAAGCCAAAGGGGGCAAGAATACACAATGGAGAAAAGACCGGCTCAGCAGCAAGGGGCGCTGGGGGAGCTGGACAGCTACACACAAATCACTGAAATGAGAACATACCCTCACACCATGCACAAAAATAAACTCAAAATTGTTTAAAGACCTAAATATAAGACATGACATAAAACTCCTAGAAGAGGACACAGGCAAAACATCCTCTGACAAATCACAGCAATGTTTTCTTAGGTCAGTCTCCCAAAGCAAAAGAAAATAAACAAATGAGACCTAATTAGACTTAGATGCTTCTGCACAGCAAAGGAAACCACCGATAAAAACCCCTGCAGACGGGGGAGAACAGTCACCAGCGATGTGGCCAACAGGGGTTGGTATCCAAACTACATAAACAGCTCACATGACCCAATAAGCCTATGTTCGACTTGTGTGAAAAGTATTACAACCCTATTACAATGCAGGACTACATAGCCGATTGTGTCAGCTGTGTACCTGGGCTAACCTCGTTGCACTTATGAACAAACTGGACTTAATAAACACATTCCTGATCGGAGTTTGTTCGTACGTGGGAGACTTACTGTAGTCAAGGTATGGAGGCGACCTAAGTGACCACTGACAGATAAGTGGGTGAAGAAGACGCGGCCCGTGCACACTATGGAATATTACTCAGCCATAAAAAGAATAATAATGAACATCTGCAGCAACGTGGACGAACCTAGAGGCTATCGTACCAGGTAAAGTCAGTCAGACAGAGAAAGTAACTATATGACTACCACTTACACGTAGCCTCTAAAAATAATATAAATGAATCTACATGCAAAGCAGAAACAGACCCACAGTCATAGGAAACAAACTTAGGGTTATCAAGGGAGAGATGGAAAGAGGGAGGGACAAATTAGGAGAATGGGATCAACAGATACAAACTATTACACATAAAATAAACAAGCAATGAGGATTTACTGTATAGCACAGGAATTGCCTTCAATATCTTGTATGAACCTATCACGGAATATAATCTGGAAAAAATAGCCAGTTTGCAGTATACCTGAAACTAGCACAGTATTGTAAACCAACTGAACTTCAATTTAAAAATCAGAACACTGTTAATAACGTAAAAGGAAGCACCAAGGCATATTACATTTTCCTTACTGTCTTAGGGGAAAAACAGATAATCTTTCCATTACTTATTCTTAAGCAAATAGTGTGAATGTGCAGTTTTATGCTAAATAAAAGGGTTTTGTGGGTTTTCCTTTTTTCCTTTCTTGGTTAAAAAAAGAAACCAGTTCTCTGAGTAAAGGAGGTGCTGGTTTCATCTCAGACCCTGGTACCATCTCACTCGACAAGAATCACTGCTCTATAGACACAGCCCTTCAGGACAGGGGCCCTAAGACACGGTCAGGGCCCCTAAGACACGGTCAGGGCCTGAGGTCCTGCATCTCAAGACACCCCAGGACACTTGGTTAAATAAAACATTTTTGTTTGGAAAAGCAGCTGTAAGCCTGCAGGATTAGAGTTTATACTCTGAGCAGATGAAATGAATGGAAGATTATCCCCGAAGAATAGAAGAACCTTGCTTCCCGTGTGCTCCTTTCTGGGTGCCAGCCGGTCTTCACTCTTCTCCCGGCCTGGCCCCTCTGCCGCTTCCACAGGGCAGCCCCTCTCCTGGCTCCCTCTCCTCCCTCTGTCTGCGGCCGACCCCTTCCCGCGTGCCAGCTCTTCTCCATTTCTTCCCGAACATTTTTCCAGCTCATAGTGGGCCCTGTGTTTCCTGCTGTCATCCAAGTGGCATCGCTGTGCTTCATGTTCTTTTTCTCGGGATCTTCTCTCCTTATCCCTGTGCTCTTTATCACTGTCATTTTGTGACCTGTGATTCAACACAAATTATCAGTAACCTTACATCAACTGCCTGACAATTATCTGTCTTCCCTTCCAGACTACAAGTTCAGACACAGGCAGGGAACATACAGTCTGCTCATCACTGTTGTGCAGGTTTGCACGTGAGGGGCCCACGACAGATGCTTAATAAGAAACTTTAGAAAAGATGAATAAACAAGTAGTGACAACATTTAGTCTTACGCTTGAGCGACATATATGTGATAGGCACTAAGCCATGATACACACACACACACATTCTTATAATTCCTAGTAAATATAACCCTCTGGTTTTTTTCTTACAGATAAAGCAAATGAGACTAGAAGTAATCAAGGAACTTTCCTAGTAGATCAGATGAACATCCATCGAGACACAGAACTGTTATTTACAGTGTGAGTTTCTGTTCCAAGCAGAGCTAAAATTAATTCAAAAATAGGACACCCCCTGCTTGAAGGCAGCCTCGGGGCTGCAGACAGACGGCTCACTGTCAGCATGGCCCTGACCACAGAGGCAAAGGTGTGCACACGCGCATCCCAGCGAGGCTCTGGAACTCCAGGCATGTTTACGGAATACAAGCATTCACGCACACTGCAGAAGGCGAGATGACCGCAGCTCGATGACAGCTTCAGGTGCGGAACACGGTCAGAGAAACAAGAGCTCAGCTCACCTCTCCCAGAGCTCCTCCAGCGAGCCCTCTGAGGGCTTAGGCTCCAGGGCCACCCCACTAGGACGGGGCTCCCACTTCCCGTCTCCAGGGTCAGTCTCCTCCACTCTTAGGAACTCCAGGCATGTTTACGGAATACAAGCATTCACGCACACTGCAGAAGGCGAGATGACCGCAGCTCGATGACAGCTTCAGGTGCGGAACACGGTCAGAGAAACAAGAGCTCAGCTCACCTCTCCCAGAGCTCCTCCAGCGAGCCCTCTGAGGGCTTAGGCTCCAGGGCCACCCCACTAGGACGGGGCTCCCACTTCCCGTCTCCAGGGTCAGTCTCCTCCACTCTTTCTTTTGGTTTCTCAGTGATCGGCTCCTCTCCCTTTTCTGGTTTTTTGAGAAGCTGAGAAATTATAATGCTAGTAAAATACCACTTTAAGAGTATATTAAAAAGAAAGTATTTAATAAGTAATTTAAAATATATACTGATATCGAGCCCAAATGTTTGAATAGCAAAAAACATAAGCTAAGGATCCAATGAACAGGTTTTTGGTTAAATATACACAGGAACGTTCAGTCAATGAGGTACTTTGTAGTTATGAAAAACAATTTAGGATAATGTGATAAAAAGATATTATATAAATGAAGAAGAGAATGTTACAAAGCAGAATGATCTGATTTCTATTTATATGTTGATTCACAGATATATTAATAGAAAAATGTCTAAAAGGCATGCAATAGTGTTATTTTCAGTCAGCAGAAATGAAATGATTTTCTTTCATCTATAGGTTCTAGTTTTTCTAAAATGAACACATATTATTTGTATAATAGAGAAGAAAACTTTTTAAAGATGTCTTACCGTTGATGACTTTGAGAATAGTTTTCAAAATGCCTACCGCTCTCTTTCCCGTAACAGACTTAGAGTAACGCTGATACACTGCTTCTGGTATGAAGCGGGGCCTCCCTCCCATTCTTACTCTTTGAACTTTGGTACCACAGGCAGAGTCCTGAACTTAAGTCTACATGTAAGAATTTTGCTCTCATTTATAGACGTGAAGTTATTTAAGCTGTGGTATAGAAAAGCTGTACACAGACACACTTTACTAAATGCGATCATTTAAGAATGAAATATAGACTGTCAGACACAATTCTGAAAGTTGCCTCTCATCAGAGGTTACCTGCCTATGGAGAATCCTTTCAGGTAACAGTCTATCTTTTTTAGTTTAAAAAATAACATATGAAACCACAGGGACATGCAATAGTGAGTGTCTCCATCCATCCAACTAGTAGTTCATGCACCTACAAACCGTCGTAACAATATTTCTGAAACCAAAGAGCTTTTCCAACACCACCTCCCCGACTCTCAACACAGGCTGGGTGCCCTATGAGCCAACCCATATCTGACACCATCTACCTGGGGTCAAGGTCAGACCCCATGGGGCCGTCCCCACGTCAGAGGCCAGGTGCTAGTCCCAGGCTGTCACCAGTACTTGTGACTGACCGGCTATAAATTCAGGGAGTTCTTGAATGAGAATGACTCATGGAACTCAGGAAGCACTTTCCTTACTATTACTGGTTTGTTACGAAGAGTACAACTCAGGCCCAGCCAGCTGGGAAAGAGCTCGGGGCATGGTACCTGGGAGCAGTCTGAGGCCTCCCTCCTCCACTCTCTCAGCAGCAGGATGCATGTGTCCACCAGCTAGGGTGCTCTCCAAACCCGACAGTTCAGGACTTTTACGGAGATGCCATTCCATAGGCATCACCAGCTGCACCTCTGGCCACTGATGACTGAACTCAGACTCCAGCCCTTTCCCTCGTGGGAGGTGGGGATGGTGCTGGAAGTTCTAATCCTGTAATCACACCTGGTCTCTCTGGTGACCAGCTTCCATCCTGAAGCCATCGAGGGCCCCAGCCACCTGTTAGCTCTTAGCATACAGGACATTCCTATCACTCCAGAGGTAGCAAGGGTTTGATGAACTGTGTGCCCTGAACTGGGAAGGAGAGCCCCGGCTCGGGGCTAGGAATGCAGTTGTGCGAAAAGAGGGCCCACAGTTAGGGCCTCACACTTGATATTCTTGTCAAGGCGGTGGCATCACAGGAGAGGGAGAACAGTAATCACAGTGATGAAAACAGAAGAGTGAGCCAGATAATCTCAGGAGGGTATAAAATGCTACAGACACAATAAACAGAATAAAAGTACAATGACGTGTGGGGGAGGGAGGAGGAATGGTTTCCCAAGGGGTCAGGGAAGGGCCCCCTGCACAGACAGGATGTGCCCAGGGAGCAGATGGTGAAGGGAGCCATCCTGAGAGGGCGTGAGTCTGGGGTGGGGCAGGGGAGCTCCCTGTGTGGGAAGCGGGGGAGGGAGCACGGAGGGCAGCGGCGGGGGGGACAGAGGGGGAGTGCCGGGAGCCACCACGGGAGATCCCACCCATGGCAAGGTCGTGTGGAAGAGAACTGTTAAGCAAGGCTTCAGGACTCAACGGGCTCCCTAGGCTTTCTCGAGCATCTACCCAAAAACCAGAATCTGTCTGTTTTACAATTTCATGACTTTCACCAACTCCTCTGACATTAACAGGGGGCTATCCCTGACCACCTCTCTCTGGAGAAAATCAACTTAGGGCTATAGCTAATAAGTCTCTTGGACATGAAAAAAATATTTCAAATCAAACCCTCTCTGTTAGCATTCTAGCTTGCTTGGCAGGTATATCCAGACTCTTGCAGCTACGGATATGATTATCTACAGCCTCCCAACTATGAAAGGCATGGAAAAACATAGAGCCTTTCAAAGAGTTAAAAAGTTACTAGAGTAGTGCTGGCGTAGGATTTCACCATTGGGCCAACGCTTGCGGCTAAGTTCCCATATCCCTTACCCACAGTGCACCTGGGAGTGCATTAGTTAACAGTAGCCTTGAAATTAACCACATCAGACTTTTGAGCTAATTGGTTCTTTCTTGTAACTCACTGCACCTTTGCTCTGTGAGAAATGTAACTTAATACTTTCTGAGGCTGACATGGATGAGAAATATAAAGAAAAAACATTTCAAGGGAAAATAAGTTTTCTGGTTGAACAGCCTCTATCAAAAGAGGGTCATAAAATGTCCACAGGCCTCCAAGGCCAGAAGATAATCTACACAACACTGTCTATGGGAAAGGTTTGCAGAAAAAATCCCGGTTTCCATAAAGACAAAACAGATGTAATGTTTGGGCTGACTCTGTATGACTTTGCATCTTTCATTTCCCTCTATGTATAAGACAAGGTATAAAAGTACCTTTAAAAATAAAGCTATTGGGCCTCGCTCAAAGAAGCTTGGTCACTCCGTGGTTTTTTTTTTGTTTGTTTGTTTGTTTCTCTCTCTCTTACTTTCTTTTTCAGGCAGATCCCTTGGAACACAGGCTCTCTGTGTTCACTTTCCTGCCTGAGTTTCTAAGACTTTATTAGCGTTCCATGTAAACCAAGGAATATCAGCCTCGTTCTCTCCTCTATTTTCTTATCTACAATATTCTTTCCTTATCTCTAAATCATCCGCCGACACCGTTTTTCCTTCAGGTTCCCCTGGATCCTGCGGGGGCTGGACCCTGGCAGGGGAGGGAGCACAGAGGATGGTGGGGAGGACAGTGGGGAGGGAGCACAGAGGACGGTGGGGAGGACAGTGGGGAGAGAGCATGGAGACAGCAGGGAGGGAGCACGAAGGACAGCGGGGAGGTAGCATGGAGGGCAGTGGGGAGGATGCACAGAGGGCAGCAGGGAGGACAGCAGGGAAGGAGCACAGAGGACAGTGGGGAGGACAGTGGGGAGAGAGCATGGAGGAGAGTGGGGTGGACAGCGGGGAGGGAGCACAGAGGACAGTGGGGAAGGAGCACAGAGGACAGTGGGGAGGACAGCGGGGAGGACAGCAGGGAGGGAGCACAGAGGACATCAAGGAGGAAGCACAGAGGACAGCGGGGTGGACAGCAGGGGANACAGTGGGGAGGACAGCAGGGAGGGAGCACGGAGGGCAGCGGGGAGGACAGCAGGGAGGGAGCACGGAGGGCAGCGGGGAGGACAGTGGGGAGGGAGCACGGAGGGCAGTGGGGACGACAGCGGGGGTCAGGGCATGTGTGCCACCGCGTCCAGTCCACATCCATGCTTGTAAACTGATCTCACACACCTGTTCCTACAGAGCTTTGTGGAAAAGATCACACAACGTTTGCAGATAGTAACCAACAATTGTGCACAGTTTCCAGGAATTCTCTTTGTGACGCTGGCAGCCTGGCTGCCTCCCTCAACTTGAGCTCACTGCTGAGTGCTCTGAGGAGAATGAACAGCTGGGCAGCATCTTCTCTTTATGGTAAAAAGGGCCATGAGGGCCTCTCTCTGCCTCCTCACTTTTAGGTTATCAATACAAATTCTTTTGGTCTTTCTTTACAGATTTTATTCTTTAGGTTTCCTTTTTTTTAAATTTGATTTCCCCAGATGAATCTTAGGTCAGAGATCCCCACACTGAGCACACGCTCATAAAAGGCTCCCCTTGGAGTCGGATACGTACTGTCAGATCAGAAACCCAGATCAGATCAAACACTCAGAGGACAGAGCTGCGGACGACTCGTGTCAGTGGGGTCTAACCTGCCACCAGGATTCTGTTTTACCAGATTCAATAAGACTAAGGCTTTTTCCTGCTGTACCCATGTTTTGCTTTCTTTTTCTATGTGANAGAGGACAGAGCTGCGGACGACTCGTGTCAGTGGGGTCTAACCTGCCACCAGGATTCTGTTTTACCAGATTCAATAAGACTAAGGCTTTTTCCTGCTGTACCCATGTTTTGCTTTCTTTTTCTATGTGAAGAGTCCTACAGTTACTTTTACTGACATAATTTGTTTTTATTTCTTTGGCTTATTTTGATTTCTAATTCCATATTCAAACATGTAAAAATAAAATGTTCTACTTCAAATATCGTTAAGCCTTACTTAACATTATAGTCAAAATTGTAGGCTACACATTTCAATGATTCTTCCTGAAAAACTCTCAAAGCTGTTGAAAAAACCGCTTTGGGTGCTATTACGTTTTGTTGACAAAGGTAAAGGAACAGGTTAGACATATCTGCATACCTGCAAGCATAAGGTCTGCATTAGAGATACACCTTCCTCCCCTCTGGTCAGACAGAGCTGACATTCTACAATGACAAAGCCTTTCCCATAGTATTGCAGCTTCGTTTTATTATCTTTCAAGGGCTGTTAACTTATACTGTCGAGACTATGTAAGCTTGTTATAGGAAGTATATCAGCTACACTTCTGCTATGAATAGTTGTGCTCACACTAAACCACATGGACAAACAGGAGACACTCTGAGTTATTTTCAGGGGACACCCTTGCTTTGCCTGTCATTAGGTCCATGCCCTGGCATAAGCAAGACAGATAATCTTCACTTAATAATCTTGACTGGGCTCCTCAATTTCATCAATATTATTATCAGGTTATGATATTTTAAAGCTGCATAGATCTGTAAGAACTGGCATCAAAGCCAAGATGAAGGAAACCACTCTACCGCCTGCAGTGCGGGAGACCTGGGTTCGGATCCCTGGGTCGGGAAGATTCCCTGGAGAAGGGAGCGGCTACCCACTCCAGTTTTCTGGCCGGGAGAATTCCATGGACTATTAAGTCCATGGGGTCACAAAGAGTCGGACAGGACTGGGCGACTTTCACTTTAACACATAATTAAAGGCTTTAAATTTTTTCAGCTATCTTTTACCAGATGGAGGCACCTGTCTGAGCTTGAAGAGTACCTCCCTAGATTCCCTGTGCCAAACTCGAACTTCGCTTGGCCACCACTGAATTTAGGATGACCAGTTGAGTTAACAACTAGAACTGATGTTTAAATTACCACACTCCAGAAATTCAGCCCAACCCAGCACTCTCTTCTTTCTTGTTTAGAACCCAATACTGGGAACCCATGCCTGCATGTGCTCCCCTCACGTTTGTAGGCGTGAGTTAGTAAGGTACAAGGCGTGCTTTTTCCTTTGGTTGGAAGCAGCTTCCTCTAGACATCGACTTTGTTACTGGCTACTTCAGATCTGAGATGGTGGTGGGGAGGGGGGACAGAAGAAAACCAGCTTCCTTGGTGAGGGGAATGGCATGGGAGGGTGGCGCTCAGGTGGGTGTCTGTGGGTCTGCTGAAGCCAGCTAAGTACCTCAGTTCTGATACATAGTCTCATTCTTTGCAGATTATTGTCCCAACTTCCACACAGGCATTTTGTGGCTATTTCAACCCTGTGATTGTAAGATATAAATTTTTTAGCATCTGCATAGCAAGTCCCAATTCTTATGTCTATAAAGTGGGAACACTTTAGACACTGTGTTTGAAAACTTTCAGTGCTGTTAGAAATTGCTGCTCTGCCTACAATCCTGAATTCCTTTTCCCTTTCACACTGTTCTGTGGCATTGCCAATGCAGCTTCCTCAAACCTGGCCCCTGATGAACAGTTTGTTTTAGGTGACCACAGGTAATTAGTCATTCTCCACCATAGGGCATAGGCTGCTAGATTCTCATCCCTGAATATTAGTGGAATTTTTACTCAGGGCAATGTAGCTTATCTCCCCAAATTTTCTTTCTCCAAATTTCCTTACTCCCCTATTTATCCGTTTTCCTTTGAAATTCTTGGTTTTAAGCAACAGAAACCAATTATACCTGACTTAAGTAGAAAAAGAACTTACTGGGATCATCTCAAATAGCTCAGAGTCAGCTGGAAGCCGGGAGTATCAGCAGTTCTGAGGCAGGGCTTGAGGATGCATTTCTAATAAACCCCCAGGAGCTGCTGAGGCCTGGCGGGGGCCACTCTGAAAATCATCACAGCAGAGCAGCAAAGTTTCTCATGCATTCAAACCAGAAGAAACAGTGACTCAGACTTGTCCCTTGTCCACAGGGAGGGGAGTCCAGGGTGAGCAGTTCCAGCACTGCCACCAGGAGCCCATGGCCTTTCCACCTCTGCTCTGAGTGCACAGCTTGGGCCTCCTTGGTCACTTTAGGTGATAGTTTCTGCCAATAATATTGAATTCTTCCATTTTATGTTTATGGCAAGACGATTGTGAGGAAAATTTAACGCTGGATTGTTGTTCAGTTGCCCAGTTGTGTCCGACTCTTTGTGACCCCATGGACTGCAGCACACAAGGCCTCCCTGTCCCTCACTATCTCCCAGAGTTTGCCCTAGTTCATGCTCATTGCAGCAGTGATGCCGTCCAGCCATCTCATCCTCTGACACCCTCTTCTCCTTCTGCCCTCAGTCTTTCCCAGCATTAGGGACTGTTCGAATGAGTCATCTGTTTCCATCAGATGACCAAAATACCGGAGCTTCAGCATCAGTCCTTGACTGGCTTGATCTCCTTGCTACAACTTTCAGGAGTCTACTCCAGCACCACAGTTCAAAGGCATCAACTGTTGGCAGAGTAATATCTCTACTTTTCAACACACTGTCTAGGTTTGTCATCGCTTTCCTGCCAAGAAGCAATTGTCTTCTGATTTCATGGCTGCAGTCACTGTCCGCAGTGATTTTGGAGCCCAAGAAGAGGAAATTTCTCACTACTTCCACCTTTTCCCCTTCTATTTGCTATGCAGTAATGGGGCCGGATGCCATGATCTTAGTTTTTTANGTCTAGGTTTGTCATCGCTTTCCTGCCAAGAAGCAATTGTCTTCTGATTTCATGGCTGCAGTCACTGTCCGCAGTGATTTTGGAGCCCAAGAAGAGGAAATTTCTCACTACTTCCACCTTTTCCCCTTCTATTTGCTATGCAGTAATGGGGCCGGATGCCATGATCTTAGTTTTTTAAATATGTAGTCTTAAGCCAGATTACTGACAGCCTAATATATAAAAATTTTATCTTCTGAAAAGTTGTTCCTTTGAGGATCTGATGAAAGCTTATATAGACCATTCCACAGAAGTGTACAATATGCTTTTTCATAATATCATGATCCCAATTTACGGAAGCTACCAATGGTCAGGACAACAGTATCACAAGAGCACCCGACAGATTTTGGGTTAGGAGTCCCTGACTCTGCCATTTGTGATGTGGCAGGTTTGAGGGAGCCTGTGGGTTTTCAGGGCCTTCCCTTCCCTTTTTTGTGAAAGGAAGAGCACTGAGGCCTCTGAGGTTGGGCTGGTCTGCTCTGCTCACCACTGCGTGGCTGACGCCTGGAGAAGTGCCTGCCATACAGAGGCGTGTGGTGACCTCTTGTGTGTCACTCCGTTCAGCCACTTTTTCTTATTGTTAATCGAAGCATAGTCGATGTACAGGATTACATCAGTTTCATGATCATTACAACAGTATTACAGGTATGCAACATAGTGATTCATAACTTTTAAAGGTTATATTCCATTCATCAGTCGCTCAATCATGTCCAACTCTTTGCAACCCCATGAATCGCAGCACACCAGGCCTCCCTGTCCATCACCAACTCCCAGAGTTTACTCAAACTCATGTCCATCGAGTCACAGTTACTATCAAATGCTGGTTATATACCTTGTGTTGTACAATATATCCTTGTAGCTTAAATGTTTTGTACACCATAGCTTGCACCTCTTAACCCACTACCCCTCTCTTGGCCCTCCCTCCTCTGCTCTCCCCACTGGTTTCTGCTAACCTGTTCTCTGCATCTGTGAGTCATTTTTTGTTGTTGTTTTATTCACTAGTTTTCTGTTTGAGATCCTACATATAAGTGACACCATATAGCATTTACCTTTGTCTGAGTTATTCCACTTAACATGATGCCCTTGCAGTCCATCCATGTTGCTGCAGACGGAACCATTTCCTTCTTTGTGTATGAGCAGGACTCCACTGTGCATATATACCCCTTCTTCTCTGTCCTTTCTTCTGTTGATGGACACCTGGGTTGCTTCCGGGCCTTGGCAATTGTCAGTGATGCTGCTGTGAACACTGGGGAGCAGGTATCATTTTCAATTAGTGTTTTCTGTTTTTTCAGATTTATACCCAGGAGTAGAATTGTGTGGTGAGGTTATTACTCTGACAGCTAAAAGGAACATATGTTATATATTCTTGTGCTTAAACATTTTGCTTTAATTTTGACTACAGTAAACATCAACAGCTGATAAACCAAAGTCCTTTGTGGTTGTTAATAATTCTTAAGAACGCAAAGTGTTCCTGAAACCAAAAAGTGTTAACCACCATTCCTTTAAACCACGGATCTTGAGAATGAACCCTAACAGACTGTGGTCCACAGGCCAAATGTTTAATGTTCCTGTTTTTATAAATTAAGTTTTATAGGAACCCAGCCCTACCCATTCATTTTCCTATTGTAAATGTATTCGAAGGCTGCTTTTTCCACTATGACGGCAGAGTTTAATAGTTGTTACACAGACCTTATCGCCTGTAAAATCTAAAGTGTTTACTATCTAGCCCTTTTCAGCCAGCGTTGAAGCTGCTAGGTCACCTGGACCTCACTGAACCCACAGCAAGCCCACCTCCTGAGTCAAGAGCTAGAGCACAGCAGTGCTGGCGAACTGACTGCCCACAAGCAAGGAGCTTTTTCACAACAAATCTCAGTTTCCTGAGAAATATTTTGTATCTTATAAGGAATAATCAAAATATTCAGATGATTACAGCTACATTTTAAAAAGCAGTTTTTTATCACATACATTCTACGTAGGGAAAGTATCATACTGGAGTTCAAACTCATAGCAACTAATATTTTTATTTAATAAATGGTACAAAGCACAGTGCCAAAAACATTAACATTTAAAATTTCACCAAAAGAAAAAATACTATACAATACACAGTTGCAAAAAGGTACATTAAGTTATTTTACAACTGCCTCAGGCTGCAAAAAGAAAAAAACCCAACGCCATACCTAAGTTACCCTCTCTCAAAATAATGCCATTTATGTTATAAACCATGAGCACCCCCATCAAAAGACTGGAACTGTTTTTGTTAATTCTGTGGCCATATTGTTAAAAGGGCAACAATTAGACCTTTGGGGCTTTATACAGAGTTAGAGTTCCTATCAGAGGGACAGCAGCACCACAGCCTTAGTGAATCCTGATGAAAGGAGGCACGTGAACGACTGCACTGCAAGAGTTACAAGGAATGAGAGCTGCTCACTTCCCAAAAACTACAGCCCACAGGAAACCAACAAAGGCGCAAGACACAGGCCATTCACTTATGAAGGTGTGAAACTCAAAGTCCACGTTATTCCTGCAACATGTGGAAAGTGCTTCAGAATTCACACAATACTAGTTTTCTTTCCGTTCCGGTTAAATCATATATACCAGTTTATAACAGAAATGGTAAAATCTGTAACTGTTCAAGGTTTTAGAAGATTACTTAGGAATGGTTTCTTGTCTTTCTATGCCACCTCTACAGTTCTGGCTTCTCATTTCTTCATCAGTAAATTCAGCGTGCAGGTCTTATCCCAGGCTAATTTAATTTATACACTTCCGGAAGGAACGCCCTCTGGAATCCACAGGGTGCTGAGGTGGGGAGCCCCCACCCACGTCACCAACACGCATGTCGCCCCACGCCGCCTCTCCGCTCTTCTCAGCTGAAGCCGCCGCAGGGGCTTCGGCCTCACCCCTCCTCCCGCCGCGGCCCTCCTCAGGCTGTTTCCCGTCACAGTCACGGGCTCGGCTGCAAGCTCTGGGCTGGAACAGCTGCAAGCCTGGCCGGTGCTTGCTTCCCGTGCGCTCCTTTCTGGGTGCCGGCCGGTCTTCACTCTTCTCCCGGCCTGGCCCCTCTGCCGCTTCCACAGGGCAGCCCCTCTCCTGGCTCCCTCTCCTCCCTCTGTCTGCGGCCGACCCCTTCCCGCGTGCCAGCTCTTCTCCATTTCTTCCCGAACATTTTTCCGGCTCATAGTGGGCCCTGTGTTTCCTACTGTCATCCAAGTCGCATCGCTGTGCTTCATGTTCTTTTTCTCGGGATCTTCTCTCCTTATCCCTGTGCTCTTTATCACTGTCATTTTGTGACCTCTCCCGGAGCTCCTCCAGCGAGCCCTCTGAGGGCTTAGGCTCCAGGGCCACCCCACTAGGACGGGGCTCCCACTTCCCGTCTCCAGGGTCAGTCTCCTCCACTCTTTCTTTTGGTTTCTCAGTGCTCGGCTCCTCTCCCTTTTCTGGTTTTTTGAGAAGTGTCAGATCAGAAGCCCAGATCAGATCAAACACTCGGAGGACAGAGCTGCGGACGACTCGTGTCAGTGGGGTCTAACCTGCCACCAGGATTCTGTTTTACCAGATTCAATAAGACTAAGGCTTTTTCCTGCTGTACCCATGTTTTGCTTTCTTTTTCTATGTGAAGAGTCCTACAGTTACTTTTACTGACATAATTTGTTTTTATTTCTTTGGCTTATTTTGATTTCTAATTCCATATTCAAACATGTAAAAATAAAATGTTCTACTTCAAATATCGTTAAGCCTTACTTAACATTATAGTCAAAATTGTAGGCTACACATTTCAATGATTCTTCCTGAAAAACTCTCAAAGCTGTTGAAAAAACCGCTTTGGGTGCTATTACGTTTTGTTGACAAAGGTAAAGGAACAGGTTAGACATATCTGCATACCTGCAAGCATAAGGTCTGCATTAGAGATACACCTTCCTCCCCTCTGGTCAGACAGAGCTGACATTCTACAATGACAAAGCCTTTCCCATAGTATTGCAGCTTCGTTTTATTATCTTTCAAGGGCTGTTAACTTATACTGTCGAGACTATGTAAGCTTGTTATAGGAAGTATATCAGCTACACTTCTGCTATGAATAGTTGTGCTCACACTAAACCACATGGACAAACAGGAGACACTCTGAGTTATTTTCAGGGGACACCCTTGCTTTGCCTGTCATTAGGTCCATGCCCTGGCATAAGCAAGACAGATAATCTTCACTTAATAATCTTGACTGGGCTCCTCAATTTCATCAATATTATTATCAGGTTATGATATTTTAAAGCTGCATAGATCTGTAAGAACTGGCATCAAAGCCAAGATGAAGGAAACCACTCTCCGACTTCTTGCTCATCTTACTGAGTTTATCTTCGCAGCAGATGTGAGGGAACAGCATAACCTGGCCCACACTGTCCATTAGGCTGAGTTTTTCAGCAAATCCTTAAACTTAAGGGGACACATTTGAAGGGACGGTCTTCAGAAACCGTTATGCATGAGTGCTGTTCATCAGATGCTTCAGGCTCTCCTCCTGATGCTTCTGCTGCCCTTCAAATTGACACTAGGTGGGGATGTGCCTTTCAGGGGCCAGTGAAATGCAGCAGATACAAAAGGTTTAAGAACCAGTGTGCAGTCTGCTGTGTTACACACCTCCTCCCCCATCAGAAAGACTGGAAGCTAATGCAAGATGGAGCCTCCTCAGCTTGGGTCCCTGGAGGGCCATGATGAGCAATGCACAGTGGACAGGTGGTGTGAGCAGGAACAGCTGCATGAAACCAGTGAGGTCCTGAGGCTACTTTCACCACAGCATCACCAAGCCAGTCCTGATCGACACACATGACTCTGTGCTCTCCAGGCACATCGTTAAAGGATTCCATTCAATGCTGCTGCTGCTGCTAAGTCACTTCAGTCATGTCCGACTGTATAACCCCATAGACAGCAGCCCACCAGGCTCCTCCATCCCTGGGATTCTCCAGGCAAGAACACTGGAGTGGGTTGCCATTTCCTTCTCCAATGCATGAAAGTGAAAAGTGAAAGTGAAGTCACTCAGTCGTGTCCGACCCTCAGCGATTCCATGGACTGCAGCCTTCCAGGCTCCTCCATCCATGGGATTTTCCAGGTAGGAGTACTGGAGTGAGGTGCCATTGCCTTCTCCATCCTTCAATGCTGCTGCTGCTGCTAAGTCGCTTCAGTCGTGTCCGACTCTGTGTGACCCCACAGACGGCAGCCCATTGGGCTCTGCCATCCCTGGGATTCTCCAGGCAAGAACACTGGAGTGGGTTTTAATCCATTTTGAGTTTATTTTTGTGTGTGGTGTTAGAAAGTGATCTAGTTTCATTCTTTTACAAGTGGTTGACCAGTTTTCCCAGCACCACTTGTTAAAGAGATTGTCTCTACTCCATTGTAAATTCTTGCCTCCTTTGTCAAAGATAAGGTATCCATATGTGTGTGGATTTATCTCTGGGCTTTCTATTTTGTTCCATTGATCTATATTTCTGTCTTTGTGCCAGTACCATACTGTCTNACCCCATGGACTGCAGCCTACCAGGCTCCTCCGTCCATGGGAGTTTCCAGGCCAAGAGTACTGGAGTGGGATGCCATTGCCTTCTCTGCCCTTCAATGCTAGTGAACCCCATATGATCACCTATGAGAGAAAAGGCCTAGAAAAAGCTTTGCTTTCCTTGAAGAAACGGCATGTTTTCTCCTCGTGGATAATGAAAACGTTTCTGATCAGCTTTTCTGTTTCTGATTGCTGAGCGTATCAGCAACTGATCTGTTGCTCGATTATGGCAACTGTGATCTCTTGCCTTTTCTTTCCTCTCCACCTAGTTCCCACCTGGTCCTGAGCTTTCATTTTTTTCCCTTTATATTACACGATTTTAATGCATCCTTAAAGGGCACTTTAAGCAATTCATAGAAGAGGTTTGATGCATGATAGGCTGGGATCTAGACTGAGTTAAAGTCACCTGAGCAGAATACTAAGAAGGTAACGGCTGACCCCAATTGGGGAGTAAATTTCACACAGAGAAAAAACCTAAATCACCTTGGCTAAATGAATGCATCAGTCAAAGAGAAAACCGGGGAAGAGGTGTAGAAACCATTGCTGCTACCACAAAAGAAATGACACACCAGTTCTGAGTCAGCCTGCACACAGAAAGGCCAGCATCCACAAAGCCAGCGGGCTTCAAACATGGGGCGTTTAGTTAGGGAATCTTTCTTGAAAGGCAGATCTAAGCAGAAGCCCGCCCTCTGCCGCCCCTGGAAGTTACCTTCATCCTTACTTCCTTCTCCGTTTTTTAGTTAGGAAATCCTTCTTGAAAGGCAGATCTAAGCAGAAGCCCGCCCTCTGCCGCCCCTGGAAGTTACCTTCATCCTTACTTCCTCCTCCGTTTTTTAGTTAGGGAATCTTTCTTGAAAGGCAGATCTAAGCAGATGCCCGCCCTCTGCCGCCCCGGGAAGTTACCTTCACCCTCACTTCCTCCTCCGCCGTTTTCTGCCGCTTTCCTGCCGCTTTCCTCCTGCACTTCTCCTCCTCCCGCCGCCTCCGCTTCTCTTCTTCCCGTAGGCGCTTCTTTTCCAGCTCCCGCCTCCTCCGCTCCTCTCGTTTTTCTTCTCGAATTCGCTAAAGATGTGGAAAGTGTGTGTATAAACTGTCTGCACAGACATGATGGAAACAAGAAGGCTATTCACAGGTAAAAAGCCAGACCTACCTGCTTCTCTAATTTTCTGTTTTTAATATACTCCAAGAGAGGTGTGGTTCTTCTAGCTAAAATACAAAAATTGCAATGTAGTATTTAACTGTAAAATAAGATTTCCCTATTTTAAATACTTCCTGTCAATTCAACCTTTAAAACAAGGGAAGAATATGTAAGTTTAAAATTTACATGAGCATTCATTTCATCTGGGGGAATTCTTACTCTATCCCTATAAAGTCAAGTAATTTGGAGCTACTGACAGTTTTACACATACTAGACATTTAATTTCTTATTCTTAAAGGAGTCTTATATATTACCCCAACATGATATAAAAGCAAAATAGCAAAATGAATACATTAAACTTCCCAAATATTCTATTTATATACAGACGGCCCTCACATCCATCAGTTCTGCATCTGCAGATTCAACCAACTGTGGATAAAAAATATTTGGGAAAAAATTTACAAAAAGTTCTAATAAGCAAAACTTTGCATTTGTGACTCAGTGGCAACTATCACAGCATTTACAGTGTATCAGGTATTATAAGTATTTCAGACATGACTTAAAGTATACAGCAGGATGTGTACAAGCTGCATGCAAATATAACATAATTTTATAGAGGGGACTTAAGCACCCACAGATTTTGGTATCCATGGGGTGGGGGCAGGGCTGGAAATGAGTGAGGACTCTGCTCTGCACTGTGGAGGTTCTGGACTTGTCAGCTGCTGCAGGGCTGAGACCTACAGGGGAACAGGTGGCAGTGGGGTGAGAGGGGTTGATATGAAGACTCCACCTGCCTTCCCTCCTTTACTACAAACACCTGCCTTGTTTCCTCAGAGGCCTGATATGATGGGTAAGTGGCACCCTGTATAAGAAAGTGCTTTGCATGCTCAGTTGCACAGTCATGTCTGACTCTTTGCCCCCCCATGAACTGTGCAACCCGCCAGACTCCTCTATCTATGGGGTTTTTTAGGCAAGAGTACTAGAGTGGGCTGCCATTTCCTCCTCCAGGGGATCTTCCTGACCCAGGGATCAAACCTGCATCTCCTACATTCCAGATGAATTCTTTACCACTGAGCCATCAGAGAAGCCTCAAAGAAAGTGCTTTACAAACCATAAAGCTGCATCTTTTACTAAAGAGAACATGCATGACTATGTAGCCCTGATCTAACCTACAGTAGAACAGTCCCCACTTAACTAGGCTCGGCCACAACCGCCTATGAGGAAGCAAGTCCCATGGCTGCTAAGTCTCGGAGCTGGAACCTGGGCCCAGGTCTGTCTGCTCTAAAGACTCTGACAGGCCAGCACTGAACTGCAGCTTTAGGGTGAACCAAGACTTGCACATAGCTCGCATGGCTCAGACGGGAGCCCGAGAGCCCACTAAAGGCCAGAGTCTAAGGAAAGAAGGAGAGGCGCTTGCCAGGAACTGCCTGATTAAGTTTACGTCTGAATGGGCAGAAACAGGAATCACAGAACAAAGTTCCACAGGTTCCTCTGGGCTCGTGGAGTCTAAGTCACATCTATTCACTTAGCAAATAGTTACGCCGCATCTCCTACGCACCAAACACTGGGCACGGAGCTAGGAACGTAGAAGACAGCTGGTCTCTCCTCTGCAAGAGGACGGGTGGACTCTGTGGGACTGTGTGAGTGTGTGTGTGTGTGTGTGTGTGTGGTTTGTGTGTGTGTGATGTGTGTGTGTGTGGTTTGTGTGTGAGTGTGTGTGTGTCTGTGTGGTGTGTGTGGTGTGTGTGTGCGTGGCGTGTGAGTNTGTGTGTGTGTGTGTGTGTGTGTGGTTTGTGTGTGTGTGATGTGTGTGTGTGTGGTTTGTGTGTGAGTGTGTGTGTGTCTGTGTGGTGTGTGTGGTGTGTGTGTGCGTGGCGTGTGAGTGTGTGTGTGGTGTGTGTGTCTGTGTGGTGTGTGTCTGTGTGGTGTGTGTGTGTGTCTGTGTGGTGTGTGTGTGTCTGTGTGTGGGGGGTGTGTGTGTGGTATGTGTGTGGTGTGTGTGGTGTGTGTGTGTGGTGTGTCTGTGTGTGGTGTGTGTGTGGTGTGTGTGTCTGTGTGTGGTGTGTGTCTGTGTGTGGTGTTTGTGTGTGTGTGGTGTGTGTGTGTGTGGTGTGTGTGTGTGGTGTGTGTATCTGTGTGTGGGGTGTGTGTGGTGTGTGTGTTTGGTGTGTGTGTAGTGTGTGTCTGATGTGTGTGGTGTGTGTGTGGTGTGTGTGGTGTGTGTGTGTGTGTGTGGTGTGTGTGTGACCAGCAGGTGGATATCCAACTGCCCAGAAGAAAAGGTCCTGCACAAGGGTGCTTAAGAAGCAGTAAACAGATGCGAGGGGGAGGAAGTCGAGTTCTGTACATAATTTCTAGCTTGCTTCCTTGTTTAGCTCTTCTTAAAATCACTATGTTCTACAGCGAAACTGCAATCTTCCCTCAACACCGCTCCTCCTCCACCTCAGTCAAGGTGCCGCAAGCCGCTGACCTGCTCAGGCCGAGCACCTGGAGGTCACAACCCTTTCTGCTGTCTCACCCCCACACCCAGTCCTCAGCCAGTCCTGTCAGTTCGCCCTCCAGGACACATGCTGACTCGGCAGGACTCATCCAGCCCCCTCCCCAAGGACAGCAGGGCCTCTAAGCAGAGTCCTCCCCAGCAACCAGAGTGATGGGGAAAAATAAGTCAGCCCAGATCACACCCTCGACGGGCTCCACCCCGTTATGGGACAGCCCGCCTCTCCCGCAACTCTGCCTCTTGCCCGCCGTGTCCAACCACGCAGGCCCAGAGCGCCAGCCTCCAGCCCTCTCCTTCAATCCCTTGGCTCCGCTGGACTTGGCTCAAATATAGTCCCAGGGAGGCCTCACTCTCTATCCCAATATCCTACTCCATCGTATCTGTGGCTCTTCTCACAAGCGGAGATGTTTGGGCCTAAGCGCTTCTGCTTGTGTTTCCTCCAGTCGCCCCAGCAGGAGCGCGGCTACAGAGAGCGGAAGCGTCGTGTCCTGCTCTCATGCCCCGGACCCAGACTCAGAATCGATACCCAGTCAACACGAGACAAGCACATCTCCATAAATACTTCAGCGATTAAAGATCCTTCCAGCCACACATCAAATCACCTCCTATAAAATATAAAACTTCATCATTAGCCTAATGAAGCGTGTTTCAATAATGCTAACCTTTCTTACTAATTTACGCAACACACATTCACCAAACCTGTATTATATGCTGAGACTACAAAGACAGAAACACCATTCTGTTGCGGGGGTGGGGAGCAGGGACGCGGACCGAGAGGAGAATCACTGCAGAGGCAGAGAGCAAAGATCAAGGGCAACAGGGCAGCTCTTCTGCCTTGTAGGTCTTAGCCACGAGCAGGAGGGAGGCATGGGAGGGGAGGGCAGAGGAGTGTTAGGCGGTAAGGAGGCCCCAGACCCGACAGAGGTGAGAAGGGAGGCCCTGCACGTGTTTGGGAGTGACAAGCATGTTGCCTGATAGAGAAAGGAGTTTCCTGTCTACCCTTAATCTTCCGGCAGATTGCTACTAGGATACAGCCATTCCCAAAATAGATCACTTGTGGGAAGAAGGCTGAAGGCCTGATTCGAACCAGATGCGGCACTCTGGCTGGGCTTATCCACACATCTGCCTCACTTGCTCAGGGGCTGTGACAGTTTTTGAATGATGGCAAGATGACATCACACTTAAGCAAAGCATCTCATTACTGTGGCTGCTCTTTGCAAAGATAACTGGCTTCAACTCTGAGACATAAGCTTCCCTGATGCAGCCCAGCACACAGCACTCAAATGTCTTCTCAGCTGCCAATTCAGAGCATCAGAACTTTGAAGCAGAATGACCACAGCTAAAAACTCAGGTGTTCTCTCTCCACCGACAGATAATCAGAAATATTTTCCCCATTTGCCATGTTGACATCCTTTTCCTTCTGTCAAAACTGGGAAACACTCTACATTTCTGCCAAGCCTGTCACATGCGTCCATTTTTATAATAATCATGAAAAAGAATAATATACTCTACAAATACATATCTCAGTAAAGAGAAAAAAATGAGCGAAACAGACCAATAAGTCCTCGTGTCTTTGCCTCTATGTCTCCCAGGAGAGCTTCAGGACTGACACTAGTTTTCTCCTCCTCCACACAGTAAGTTTCTAAAAATTTCTTGTACTCTGGGTCTGTAAATTAAAACAGAAAAACAGGAACGTATTGCTTCCCGTGCATGGAAAAGACTTATACTTGACCAATGTGCCCAATTGCGCAGCTTCACCATCCGCTGCTCGAAGAAGGGCTCACCGTCATCGATGCTTCCCGTTTTAGCATCTTTCTTCTTTAGCTTCTTTTTGGCTATCTTCTGGAATGGAGCAAATTCTACCACTGCAGGATATTCCAGCCCTTCAACAGGAAACAATTTACAAAAGCCATTCTGAAATTCTACTGTATTCATTTTGAAACAATAATCTAGCTTACTTAAGCATTGAGCACAGCATTGATAATGTTACTATTTAAACTATAATTTAATTTTACTTTCAAATAACAGTAATCTTAGCACATCAAGCTCCAGATTTAAACAAAGAATTAGCAATTATTTACTAAATAAACTAATTTCTTATATTGTAGTTGTGGTTACATGACTGGAGATATTCAAAATTCATTAAACTATATACCTTAAAGTGGTACTTTTTAACCATATATAACTTATACCTCAATAAACCTCTTCACCCTCCCACCAAAGAGCTTATTTTGGAATACCTTTAAATAGCTTTCCTAGTCATAGCTTACATTTTTTAATTTTAAAGTTTAATTCAATGATCAATCTGTTATATGAATTTGAGGAAGTGACATAGTTTACAAGAGACACTTATTTAAAGAGAGGGTTTCAAAGGATGTACATGATATTCAGGTAAGATTTGCTTCATACAGAAAATTCTGGATGAAAGTAACTTTAATTTTGCTGTTATATTGGGGTGGGGACAGACAGAAAAGTTTACTAAGAGAATCTGCTTAATCAAGAGATGAAACACTTCTACCTTGGTACCAAACCCTTTAGCCACTTCTATATTTGTCAGATGACTGATATTTTAACTCTCATTTATCTGCAAGGCACTTTTCTATATTTGCTTTATACTCAACTATGCAGAATAAAGTCAAGAACCAAGAGAAGAGCAGGGCTTCAGACAGACAGGGACAATGTCTGATTCACTTTTCATGCTGTGTCCATAATGGTTAGTACATAGCACTAGGATAAAACAATTTAGTTTGCATTAAAAAATAAATTTTACTTATCCAGAAAAATTTTACATAAAATAGTAAAGTTTACTTATCCAGGAAACTCATTATGAGAAAAATTTCACTGTCCAGTGATAATTCCTAAGTAGGTTGTCTACACAAAATTGCTAGAATTTTTTGGTTTATATATAATTTTAATTTTCAACATAAGCTCATAATCACAGTAACATAATCAAAGTTTAAGAAATTATTTTAGATTAGCATCTATGGATTCGATTAAAACTCACGAACATCTAGCAAAACTTAATTACTGTACCCAGAAATTATAATGAAGAGTTTAAAAAGCCAATGACCCAACCTTTACTATCAATGAAGATATATCCATCAAAACGATCTCTAAAAAGAAGGATGTCATCTGGATTTCTAAAGTTAATGTATGCTCTTGAGTAGAGATGAGGATAAAGACTGAAAGAGACAACAATGAAAATAGTAAAAAAACTTAAGACCAAAACAACTTAAGACTTATTTTTTTTTTTCTTTTCTGGATACAACAAACTATTTCAGATAAAACCTTTATGCCAAAGAATCATTTCTCAGTTAATTACAATAATCTGGGCACTCTTCATCAAAAAAAATCCAAACAAAATATTAACTGAGATTTTTTTTAAAGATTTCGGAGATATCTTAGGTTGGCTTCTCTACTGCACAGAGCCACAGTTAAAATGCTGGTTCTCAAGACGCAGGAAATCAAAGGCAAGGGTATTCAGAGATCATTCCTGATCATACATCATGACTGCAACACAGCCCAATCATGATTCATTCAGAGAAAATGTTATATTGTAAAGAGATCCCTACAGATTTAAAGAGCATGTTTAGGTTATCTTAAAAGCGTATTTATTATAGCATGCAGCATGGGATATACAGAACTAAACCTTTATCCTCTGTCTCACAGTTACCAATGTCCTTTATAGGCAGAAACTTTCAACCCCATTTCATGGATGAGAACACTAGAACATTAAGGTTCGGAGAAATCAGGTACCTGCGGAGGGAGCGGTTGGTAAAAAGGTGGGGCTGGGATTCCAATCTGAGTCACTCTGAGTCCAGTGCCTGACCTCCTTTAACTGTAGCCTTAACTTTAGTCATTTGAAAAAATTGTGTTTATGTTGGTTTTTTTAGAAAAACACAAATCTATATTTACCTGTGATACTTTTCTCTGACTAAACTGACAGTTTTTACTGAAAGGTATTTATCCAAAAGGAAAGTATGTATGACTGCTATAAACGAGAACTCATGATATTGAAGAGAAAAATAATACAGATAATGTGAAGTCACCAAGAAATCACATAGTGAAATTCACTAAATTCTAGCTGATCTGTCCCCCTGTTGGGCTAACTTGAGGTCTGCTCTTTTTTAATAAAGAGTAGATATTGAAATGTTAAAGCATTGACAGAAACATCTTACTACCAAGCTGAAAAGTGAATAGAAAGAGACATAATTTAGCAGAGGTGGGTTGAAAGTAGGGTTGTCAGTCTGAGTTACATGGGTGTGTTCACTTGTTAAAAACTGATTAGCTTATACATTATTTATTTATTTGTTTTTCTTTCTTATATTTTAATACAATTTATTTCATATAAAAGGTAATATTAAATAAAGTTTAGTGATATCCAAAACAAAATTAAGTAATATGGTGTTAGACTGCTTTTCTTTTTAGACTATGTTGATGCTATGGAGATACTTAAATCATTTTAAGGGAATTTAGTAATTCGACTACTTGGAAATAACTTGAAGAAATAATGATCTGCACTGATTTCTGCGCACGTGTGGGAAAGAAGTTGAAACAGAGATGGCTGCTATTATCTGTATTACTATACCATCCAACGACAGTGTCCCCCTCTCTCTNCGGAGTATTTTAGGATATCATGGTTATGAGAGGTGGACCGTAAAGAAGGCAGAACACCAAAAAATTGATGCCTTCCAACTGTGGTGCTGGAGAAGACTTCTGGACAGCAAGGAGATCAAAGCAGTCAATCTTAAGATCGAACCCTGACTATTCACTGGAAGGATTGAAGCTGAAGCTCCTGTACTGTGGTCATCTGCTGCGAACAGACGACTCATTGGGAAAGTTCCTGATGCTGAGAAAGATTGAGGGCAGGAGGAGAAGAGGGGGTCAGAGGATGAGACAGACAGCTGGACAGCTTCACCTCTGCAATGAACATGAACTTGGGCAAACTCCGGAGTATGGTGAGGGACAGGGAGGCCTGACGTACTGCAGTCCATGCGGTGCCAGAGTCGGACGCAACTGGGAGACTGAACAACAAATATCCTAAAATGCGTGAAATATGCGCACGGAGAACAAGGCTGTCAAGAGGGTAAGCAGGGCTCAATAGTCTAGAAGGGATCGGTGAGGTCAAAAAAGGCTGCGGACAGTAGCACTTCCCCAGGCAATGGTCATTAAAGCCAGACAGACAGCCAGCCAGCCAGCCGCCCGCACTGCGGCCCACGTGCTCAATACCACGCGGCCGGGCCCCCGCAGGCGGCGCCGCGGCACAGCGCCCGGGGGCGGGCAGCGTCCGCCGCCCTCCCGCCTGCAGCCCCGCTGGACCCGCCCGGCTCCCCTCAGTGAGGAAAGCTACTACTGTGCGGCACTGGAGGAGAGGCTGACCCGAGCTGCGCTGGGCGGGCCTGGAGCCGCGGTTAGCGGGAAATTCGGGGCCCGAGCCTGGGCGGGGCGGAATGTCTCCCGTGGAGAAGAAACGTTCCAGAAAATTACACACGCGCACTTGACAGTGTTTTGTTTTTGTGTGCTCAATCGTATCCGACTCTGCAACCCCATGACTGTACCCCGCCAGGCTCCTCCGTGTAGTTTTTCAGGCAAGGATACCGGAGCGGGTTTCCATTTCCTACTCCAGAGGATCTTCCCGACCCAGGGATCCAACCTGCAGTCTCCTGCATTAACAGGTGGATTCTTCACCACTGTGCCACGTGGGAAGGCCAATAAAGTGTTGACAGCCTTTCATTCTTTTCCAAGGAAATCTGAACGTTTCGTCAGAGACTAGCAGTTATATTTAAGAAAAGCAAGGAAATGACAGCACGAATCAGCACATGGCTTTCCCCCACGAAGTAGAATGCATGCCCCAGAGTTGAGAGAAGAAACTGGCCGCAAAGCTTCATTTCACCTGCCCTTAGTGTTCAGGTGTCAGTTGCCGGTGTCCAGCCCCAGTGGATCCAGGGTGATTTGAAGGGGAGACAGATAGGCGAGGAAAAAACTTACTTATTTAGAGATATAAGATTAGATTAGGAAGAAATAGTATAGTAGGAAATTTAGGCAGAGAAAAGGAGGCTGAATAACTTGGCTTACGTGGAAAACCAATAAAGTTCCAGACAAGGAATCTGCACCATCTACGTTAGGCCACCGGCGTCCGTCTGAACATCAGAGAGTGCCCCGCCTTGGGCTCTCTCTCTCACGGATCTTAGACGCCTGCACAAGTAAGTAGACATGGCAAAGCCTCCACGCCCCAGATGGGAATTCAGCCGGAAAAAGAAAAGAACGACATGGGGAAGCCCAGCATCTGTGCAAGACTCCCAAAACTATTTTTCAAAATCAGCTTATATACCCCAAGTTGTACATAAAGAAATAATGGGATATGCAGAGTTATGCAGGGGCAGCAGTCCTGACCCTCACTGAGACCAGGCTTTCTTTTTGCATACCCTCCCATATACCAAAGGTCTCACTCAGGTGGTTTACATTAACAGAGGCCTGTTAACATTTTTATGGCTCTCGTCCTGGATAATTGTCTATCAACCAGAAAACTTTTTCCCTATAAGTGTTTTTGCTTTACTCTGCATCACCCTCAAAGTACTAAGTAAAGTTACATTTCTGTAGAACAAAGGTGCGGTGGGTTATAACAAAGAAAGCGCTCAACTCAAAGATCTAATGTTGCGAGTACCAGGTCTACTACCTGTTTTTCTATATACCAACTCTATCTAAAAGTAAAGGATATGAGAATTTGGCAGCAAGTATTGGCTCAACAAATCAAACCTTTAATCAGTCCTAATCTAATGATTTTGTCTCCTCGGAAGCTCCTACATTCTTAGGATGTTTTAAGCTTCCTGTGCCTCCCGAGGTTGGGAGCCTCAATCACATGCGCAGCTGTAGGAGTCTTGTAGGCAGGCTAGAAAGCCATCAGAGGGGTTTTTGGATTGAAACACCCTTTCAAATACAGAAGACTAAAGCCTTGAGAGTGGAAAAGTACAATACAATAAGGCAGGCATATTCTTATTTTGGGGGGCACATGCTCAGGAAATACCAGGNCTGTAGGAGTCCTGTAGGCAGGCTAGAAAGCCATCAGAGGGGTTTTTGGATTGAAACACCCTTTCAAATACAGAAGACTAAAGCCTTGAGAGTGGAAAAGTACAATACAATAAGGCAGGCATATTCTTATTTTGGGGGGCACATGCTCAGGAAATACCAGGGGGAAAACCTGAGGTCTGACTCGACCTTGCACATCAGATCTCTGCCGCGTGACCTTGTCACGGGTGGGATTCCTCGCTGGCTCCCGGCAGTCAGTGACTAGAGTAACTCAAGACGCTCAGCACTCACCAAACAGGGCCTTAATGTTTCCAATATCATCTTCACTCATTTTTTGAAGCGCTCAATGGGACAGCAGCCATGTTTTCCTTTTACAAACATGCAGGCAGAAGTACTTTTGGTTAGAATAATTCATATACAGGTTGATTTTTAAGTGCCATGCCTTTTCATATTTTTGACTTAATCATGTTGACTATATTTTTCATTCGTAGCACCTTCCCAGTACTTCAAGTACAAACGAGAATGGAGTAACAGGCATTAAGAGATTAGGGGAGTCACTGGCAGCCACTGGGAGTAGCTCAGTTTTAACTCAATCCATCTTAACTTTATCAAGGTTTAACTCAATCCAGTCTTTTATCTCTGACCCACTCGCTACCTATGGACAAACTCGAAATGTGTCATTTTATTTATTTTTGGTTGGGCTGGGCTTTCCTGTGCACAGGGGGTTACGGTGCATGGGCCTCTCAGGTTCAGCACCAGCTCTAGGCTTCAGTAGTTGCAGCTCCCTGGCTCTAGACCACAGGCTTAGTACTCGTGGTGCACAGGTTTAGTTGCCCCGTGGCATGTGGGATCTTCCAGAGCCAGGGATCAAACTGGTGCCCCTGCATTCTTAACCACTGCCGCACCAGGGAAGCCCAGAAATGTGTCATTTTAAATGAGCTAAAAAACTGAAAGAAACAAAAAAGTTCCAAAACCAAGTTCTCAAAAACCCCAGAAAGGGGGCAAGGAGTCATTTTCATTATTTCATAAAGTCTAAAGGAATCCTATGTGTGTACACATGTATGTGTACACGTATTGCACACATGTACATATGTATGGATGTGAGAGTTGGACTATAAACAAAGCTGAGCGCTGAAGAATTGGTGCTTTTGAACTGTAGTGTTGGAGAAGACTCTTTGAGAGTCCCTTGGACTGCAGGGAGATCCAGCCAGTCCATCCTAAAGGAAATCAGTCCTGAATATTCATTGCAAGGACTGATGCTGAAGCTGAAACGCCAATACTTTGGCTACCTAATGCGAAGAACTGACTCATTGGAAAAGACGCTGNTTGAGAGTCCCTTGGACTGCAGGGAGATCCAGCCAGTCCATCCTAAAGGAAATCAGTCCTGAATATTCATTGCAAGGACTGATGCTGAAGCTGAAACGCCAATACTTTGGCTACCTAATGCGAAGAACTGACTCATTGGAAAAGACGCTGATGCTGGGAAAGACTGAAGGTGGGAGGAGAAGGGGACAACAAAGGATGAGATGTTTGGATGGCATCATTGATTCAATGGACATGAGTTTGAGCAAGTTCCAGGAGTTGGTGATGGACAGGGAAACCAGGCACGCTACAGTCCATGGGGTCGCAGAGTTGGACACAATCGAGCAACTGAGCTGAAATGAAAGGAATGCTATAGGAATAAACTATGATGAAGTTGCACACACTAGATCAACAGTTTCCTTGTCTGTCTCCAATCAACTCTGTACTGAAAGCCTAGTTATGCTGATCAAAAAGCTTTTATTGTGACAAAGAAAGTGAAAGCTGCTTAGTCGTGTCTGATTCTTTGCGACCCCATGGATGATACAGTCCGTGCAGTTCTCCAGGCCAGAATACTGGAGTGGTAGCCTGTCCCTTCTCCAGGGGATTTTCCCAACGCAGTGATCAAACCCAGGTCTCCCACATTGTAGGCGGATTCTTTACCAGCTGAGCCACAAGGGAAGCCCAAGAATACTGGAGTGGGTAGCCTATCCCTTTCTCCATAGGATATTCCCGACCCAGGAATCAAACTGGAGTCTCTTGCATTGCAGGCAAATTCTTTACCAACTGTGCTNACATTGTAGGCGGATTCTTTACCAGCTGAGCCACAAGGGAAGCCCAAGAATACTGGAGTGGGTAGCCTATCCCTTTCTCCATAGGATATTCCCGACCCAGGAATCAAACTGGAGTCTCTTGCATTGCAGGCAAATTCTTTACCAACTGTGCTATGAGGGAAGCCAAGGAAAATGCAGCTGTCAGATAAGAGTTAATTATATCCTGAGGGTGGAAGGTAGGGGCAGAATGGGCTGATGGTGAGAAATGGCAGAATTTAGAATTCATGTTTGCATAATCAAACTATTCTTACATAAAATTTTATAACACAAATTTCAAGACAGTAAATGATTTGACACGAAAATCGCTTATGATTTCACACGAAAAAAAAGTACAGCTGAAAGAAGATCTATCTTCCTACACATTACCGAGGAGCATGTTTTGTTTAAAATACCCACAGAACTACAACCCAAAACAAAAGCAGTCTCGCGTAGTCTCCGAATGTCAGAGAACTGAGCCCTCACTGACCACGCCCCCCGTGAGCATGGTCCCGGTCACAGGAAAGGTTACATTTCACTCCAGAGCACAGGTCTAATGGGTGAGTGACAGCAGCTTAGAGCAGCTGGTGACCACCACACTCTCATTTTCCTTCAGAGATGACAGCATGGCCACTTTAAAGTTGGCGGGAAGGCTGATATTTTAGGAAACTGCATTATTATGAAATACTAGGGCTCTGAATCACAACAGAAAAGTACTTGGCAGAACAATTACACATTACCTGTTTTGTTTTTTTGACACTTTCTAAAGAATAAACACTGATATCAAACCGTTGCTGATGTGGAAAACAGCTTAGCCGAATGTCTTGAAGCTCTTGTCTTAAAGAACTGTCAAGCAGGTCATGGCTTAATTATGAGGTGTTCACTTTTCCAAAAAACTAAAACAATACCACCACATGATCAGTGAAGAAACTAAATGAAGCAATGTTATCATCTGGTGGACAAAATAAATGTGCAGACAACACGATCCTATGATATAGAAAATTCTAAAAAACTAATACACACACACACAAATTATTAAAGCTAAGATACAAATTCAGGATACAAAGTCAACAAACAAAACTCGGTTATTTTTATACACTAGGAATGATACAATCCAAAAAGGAAATGAAGAAAACAATTCCATTCACAACAGTATTATAAAGAATAAAATAATTAGGAATAAATTTATCCAAGGAGGTGAAAGACTGAAAACTGGAGAACATTCTTAAAAGACATTAAAGACAAATAAATGAAAGCTCATGCTATGTTTATGGGATAGACATAATACTCAGTTAAATCCCTATCAAATTCCCAATGGCTTTTTTCCAGAAATGAATAAATAAAATCTAAAATTAATATGGCAATTCAAGGGACTATAATAGGCAAAACAACCCTGAAAAAGAACAAAGTTTTTCCAATTTCAAAGCTCACTACAAAGCAACAGCTAACAAGACAGCGGTCCGAGCGTAAGGGTCGGGGAAGGCAAAGGCACCCACCCCAGGGCTCTTGCCTGGAGAATCCCAGGGATGGAGGAGCCTGGTGGGCTGCAGTCCACGGGGTCACACAGAGTAGGACACGACTGAAGCGACTTAGCAGCAGCAGCAGCAGCATAAGGATATGCATATGGACCAATGGGATAGAATTCAGAGCCCAGAAATAATTCCTTACATTTACCATCAACTCAACCCTAACCCTGACCTATTTTAAAGTGAGCGAAGTATCTGAACAGACATCTCTCCAAAGAGGATACACAAATGGCCAATAAGCACAGGGTACCCGATCAACATCACTGGTCATTAGGGAAAGGCAAATCAACCAAAATGAAATATCACTTCCACCTACTATGGGAGCTAGAGTGAAAAAGCAACAGTAAAAAGCACTGGTGAGGCTGCAGAGAAACTGGAACCCTTGTGCAGCGGTGGTGGAAACGTAAACTGACCTACAGGCACTGTGAGGTCAGCTGTCTCTCAACCACAGTATCATCACATGACCCAGCAGTCCCACTCCTAGGCACACACCCAAAGGACAGAAAACAGGGGCCCAGACAGACAAGCACACAGCCAAGTTCACAGCAGCGTTATTCACAGCAGGCAGAAGATGAAGACAACCCGAGTATCCGTCAACAGACAGATGCAGAAAATATATACGCAATGCAACGCTGTTAGCCGTAAAAAGGAACAAAGTTCTGATAAAAGCTACAATATGGATAATCCTTGAAAATATTATGCTAGATTAAGACACAAAAGGACAAATATTCTATGATTCCACTTACATGAAATGATCGAGAATAGGCAAATTCAGAGACTGAAATCAGGTTAGAGGTTACCAGGTGATGTTCAGCGCTGAGTCTCTCAGTTGTGTCTGATTCTCTGCAACCCCAGGCTCCTCTGTCCACGGAATATTCCAGGCATGAATATTGGAGTGGGTTGCCACTTCCTCCTCCAGTGGATCTTCCCAAACCCGGGATCAAACCCACGTTTCTTGCATCTCCTGCACTGGCAGCAGATTCTTTACCAGTAGTGCCACCTGGGAAGCCCAGGGGCTGAGGGAGAGACAAGTGGGAAGTTACTGCGTGGCCAAAGTTTTTGTTTATAGAGTGATGGAAAAAAGCTGGAAATAAATGCCAGTAATTATACACTTGAATAAAAGGACTACCTATGCCCATATGCACACATTCTTTACAGAAAAATGGGAAAGAAAGCAGAGTTCCCATACATTAACTGCTCCCCTCCACCCCAGATCCCTTTCTTGCATTAATGTGATACAGTTGTTACCAAGAGTGATGCATTAGTGTTAACTAAAGTCCACAGTTTACGTTACAGATATTTTACCAAAATAAAGGAAAATCCAGAAGAAAAAACAAAGGGATTGGGGCACGTGACAAGGACATGAGAGCCAAGCTGAGAGAGTCCCAACAGCCGCAGCAGAACCAACTGAAGCCGCAAATGAGTAACATTAGCAGAGTTACCACCGAAAACAGAAAACACGTTCCCCTGAGTCAGTGCTGCTAAGTCAATGGGATCAATAAATAAAATGAATAAACAGAAGCAAACAGAGGAACTCGCCATCCACCTCAGGGGGCGGAGCCTAACTCAACCCCGTGCCCAACGGAGGGTAGAAAAAGAGGCAGGCGCCGACGCCACCAGCGATCCCGGCGACGCCCCCGTAACTCACGCTCGCACCGGGCACCGGGCACGCGGGGTGAGGACGGCAACTCACACCTCAAACCCAGCGCCCCAGTCCAATCAAGAGAAACCCTTGAAACAAACCCACAAACTACCCGCCAGAGAGTCCCAACAGCCGCAGCAGAACCAACTGAAGCCGCAAATGAGTAACATTAGCAGAGTTACCACAGAAAACAGAAAACACGTTCCCCTGAGTCAGTGCTGCTAAGTCAATGGGATCAATAAATAAAATGAATAAACAGAAGCAAACAGAGGAACTCGCCATCCACCTCAGGGGGCGGAGCCTAACTCAACCCCGTGCCCAACGAAGGGTAGAAAAAGAGGCAGGCGCCGACGCCACCAGCGATCCCGGCGACGCCCCCGTAACTCACGCTCGCACCGGGCACCGGGCACGCGGGGTGAGGACGGCAACTCACACCTCAAACCCAGCGCCCCAGTCCAATCAAGAGAAACCCTTGAAACAAACCCACAAACTACCCGCCGAGCCCGCTCTAAAACTGTCCAGATCACGAAAGACAAGGTCTGAGGCATGGTCCCCGCCAAGGAGCCCAGGAGATCCGACAGGCCAGGCCTCCCAAACGCAGATGTGGAAAGGTGACATTCACAGGAAAACTGGTGAAATCCGAAGCGCCTGGAGTTTGGTTACTGAAAACCAAGGTGGATTTCTAAGTTATGATGAAAGTCTCACAGTCACATGAGATGTTAACAATACGGGAACTGGGTGAGCGCATATGGAAGCTCTTGGTACTATCTTTGTAGATTTTCTGTAAGTTCAAAATTAGCCCCAAATAAAAGTCTGCTGAAAAAGACTTAAGAGATGGTTTACCTTCTTTATTTCACTTTGCATTAGTATTCTGTATATTCACAAAACATCTGTTGCCAAAGTGTGCAATCCAATCTCTTAAGGCAAGTATCCATTCCTACATGCAGAGGTGGGGTCTAGATGCATGTTGAGAAATTGAAATATTTAAGACAAGGATGAGAGGAAACAGACTTGCTCTAAGACAAAGGGGAACGGGGCCTGGCCTGCAGTCATGTGCTGTGGTCCGACAGAGACGTCTCTAACATCATGTCGCTTTCGTTCATCTCAATTTCAAAGGTTTCTTCCAAGGAAGGTCTGGAATCTGGGGTTTTTCTCGAGGGTTCCAGTGGTGCAAGCCCTGCTTCTTCCACAGTCTGTTTTTCCACTTCAAATTCCCTGAAATCCCAGGGAGGTGAAATAATGTTTTTTAATGTCTTCATCGTGTGCACATCAAAATCGTAACATTTCAGCTTGTCTTTGATGTCTGCTCCTAAAAAGACAGACACGCCACAGTAAGACCACCACAGAAAATCCCATTTGTCATTTCCAGCAATACATAACACTGCTCTACCATTTGGGTCACATGTCCTTGTAAGAGCACATGCGTAGCTAACGAAAATGTCCCCATGTCTCTCTGCCCCGTGGGTCTTTATGATGAAGGGAGGCTACGGGGAAGGCTCCCAGAAGCACAGGCAGGCTCAGCTCCAGGGCTTCAGCAGCCACCTCCTGCCCCCACAGGGAGTCAGCACCAACAGGAGCCTGTGGGCAGGACCTCCTGAGCAGCTGCAGGTGGAGAACTCCTGGCTGGCACTTGGCCCGAGTCCAGTCACAAGTCTCAGGCACAGAGAGACACACTGATTTCCCACAAATCAAAACTGTAAGAATAATGAGTGGGCCACGGGGAGGCCCAGCTCTATCAGGGCTTCCCAGGTGGCACTACTGGTAAAGAATCTGCCTGCCAATGCAAGGGAACTAAGGGACGCTGGCTCAGTCCCTGGGTGGGGAAGATCCCCTGGAGGAGGAAATGGCAACCCACGCCAGGATTCTTGCCTGGGAAACCCCATGGACAGAGAAGCCTGGCAGGTTGCTCCATGGGGTCACAGAGAGTCGGACACGACTAGTGTCTTAGCAGAGGTTCAACTACTCTGGCATGACAAGATGGCAGCTTCACAGACTTCAGACTAATAGCTTTCAGTAACAGACGTCTTGACAGATAATATGCAAGTCTGCTAAAGGTTAAAACAGCACATACAGTTACAGTTAATAATACTGTTTTACATATTCAAAAGTTGCTGAGAGTTTACCTTGTAAGTTCTCATTTCAAGAAAAAAATTCTTCTGTGTTGTGACAGGTGTTAACTAGACCTACTGTGGTGGTGACTTTACAATGCAGATATTAACTCACTATGCTGTACACCCGGATATAACGTAACGTATGTTCAATAAAATAACATGTAATGAACCACCTTCGAACTCTCCTTCTGTAAGGCCTCTATGAAGGCAGGCAAGCACCCATCCTAGCACTGGGTGTCCAGGCATTTCCAGCAGTTTCGCGCACACACTTATTGGGGCTCTGCTGGGTCCTCACAGCCGCACAGGCTCTTCTCTGTTGGGGAGGGCGTGCTTCTCACGGCAGCGGCTTCTCCTGTGGCGGACCGCGGGCTCTGGGAGCACAGGCTTAAGTAGCTGCATCTCCCGAGCTCTGCTGGAGTGCCAGCTCAGTCGTTGGAAACCAGCTTACGGGCTCCATGGTATGTGAGACCTTCCTGGATCAGGGATTGAACCCATGACTCATTGTGATGAAAAGAATGTGACAGAAATGATTTTATGCAACATGTACCCTTCAGGGGTGCCCTGAAACTTCAATTCTTCTCCCTCAGGCCGAGACCACCATGCTATTAAGAAGCCTGGGGTAAAGACCCACGGAAGGGCCCAGCTCTGTCAGTGAGGTTCCCCTGTGCACGATACCATCTCAGCCCACCAGCCCTGCCAAGTGAAAGCCCAGCACACAA
>SJYX01019212.1:5824-18683 GCA_006410675.1 Oreotragus oreotragus | reverse complement strand
TATTTCTTGGAGCCAGAAGTGACTCTTTTTGGATTCTGAAGAATTCTCTACAGCAGAGAGACTTTCAGAGAAACTTCCTTTTGAAGAATATCAGCAAAACCTTCCAAATTTGCATATGAAATGTGGGGAAAACATTAAGAGGGGAATTGGATCCATTATGTTAGCAAACAGGCCAATGAGATAAAATAACATTTAAATTAAAACCAAACCATGGTTTCATCAACCTGATTTATACAAAATGTCTAAAGCCAAGCGTAACATTGAAATGACAGGCATGTGGTAGCAGATGCACGAAAGACTCTCTTTCTGGATAATCTTAATAACCCATGTAATTAAAATCCTGCCTCCCAGAAACCAAGAAGAGATGGAGTAGACATTTCTGAAACGGGTCCAGAAAGAGGAGAGGCTGGTTCCAGACACACTTGTGCCCTTGAGAGAGGGCTCTTCTCAGTAGTCACTTTCTCATCTCACTTTCCTGTTTATATTGTCCACTTGGGCCACCCCTGACCTCTTGGGTTCTGTGATCATCACTGACTATTCCTCTCTAAGGAGTTTATCCAAGGTCCTTCCTGAATCCATCAGAACTTTTGGTCTGGGAGCCATGTTTGATCTTGTTTTGACTACTGTGGTAAAAACCAACAGAGGTGGTTGACAGTCTGTGATAGGCCAACAAGGATGTCTTAAGATCTGTTCATAAAATTAATTATGCAGTAGAACTAGGAAAACCGAGTCCCCAGGCTGCCTCTTATTTTTTTAATTATTGAAGTACAGTTGATTTATAATATCGTGTTCATTTCCACTGTACGGCACGGTGACTCAGCTATACACATATATACGTTCTTTTTAATATTCATTATGTGTCTTTATTGAATTTCATCCTCTTCTTAATTCCCCAAAACTAAGAAATAGATTAAAAGATCATCCTTCTTTTGGAGGAAAAGTGTGGAGAGAATAAGGTCATTTTTCTCTAGTCACTGAGGCAGTAAAACATTTTCTAAAAGAAAAATGTGTTTTCCTAACCAATTTTTGCAATAATTTTTAAATCTCCTATCAAGTCATCATTTTCTCTTTCCCCACAGAAGCTCCTGCATAAGTTAAAAGAAAAAGAAAAACCCACATAATGTTTAATACCTTGGGATTTTGCCTGGCAAGTTTCCAGCTAGAAAGATTTAGAAATCCCAGGGCAGCAAGTCCTTTATTTTGCATTTGTCTAAGTTGGAAAATGTCATAGGACATTAGGAAGTAAAGAGTATGTCACACTTCTCTCTGTATATACCACCTCCTGGAACAGTAAAAGGAACAGAACTTTTGAAACGTACTTTCCTAAAGTATAAAGAGTTGGGCTATAAATTCTTGAGAAATATAGGAAAGTGTTTTTCTAACCAACCATTCAATTTTACTTATAAAATCAACCCCAATTGCTGAAATTTAAAACAGATTTCGTAATAAAATAGCACAGGACTCGAACAAAGGCATCATCGGTTAAATGATAACTCTGTTTTCTTTTCTCTTAAATTTCAGGAGACTTTGCTGTGCTCCTAAGCTCTGGACTTCCTGTTAAGATTGCCATCCTGATGAATTTTATAAGTGCTTTAACTGCCTTCATAGGACTGTATATTGGCCTCTCAGTATCAACGGATCCATGTATTCAAAACTGGATCTTAACAGTTACTGCCGGGATGTTCTTATATTTATCCTTGGTGGAAATGGTAAGCTTTGTGGTTTTTCTGTTTTGCTTTTCTAAACACTAAAAATGTAAAACAGAGAAAAAGACAAAATGGAAGGATCAAGGGTGAAAAGAGAAGAAGACTATAGATAACAACATAAAAAACCAAAGAAGTATTCTGTGTAATCCAAAAAAAAGGAAGTAGGCAGAAGAAATAGAATTTCAGATTCAGAAAATACTGACATTCTTTAAGCCAGTTTAAGTGGAATGAATGAAACCTTTCTAATTCTCCAAAAGGTATCATCAGTTCATTCTGCTCCAGCTTTGCTTCTGTAGAAGATGCCTAAACTTCCAACTGAAGAACAAAAAGTTTTTTAAATAGCCAGCCATTTTGTTTATACATTAGCAAATATTGGGTTGGCTAAAAAAGTTTGTTTGGGTTTTCCCGTACCAACATCTTGGCCAACCCAATATTTCAGCTTTGTCTTTAAGTTAAAGAACTATTTGGCTTAATGAAACAACCCTATTTCTTAAAAAATGATTTAGGTTTTAATTGCCGAAGCACTATCATGCTTGTGAAATGAGAAAGATTATTATGTATTGCGTCTCTAAATTTGCAATACATTTTTCCTGAAGAAATTCTTGCTGACACCAATAGTTAATTCAATCATCATTTTTCATCCTCTGTAATCTTATGAAAGAATTAAACCTGGGAAATTTCACATTCTTGCCTCTAAAATGTTAATCTCTGCAAGATAAACCTGTTTTTTAAGGTCACCTTCTATTAGACTTGCTTACAACTTACATGTCTTAAGATGAGAGTCATAATGATTATCCTGTCTCATGGGTGAGAATAAGGCAAGTAAAAATGGCATAAACTAACAAAAGGAATATTTAAGGCTTAAAATCAATAGAAAGCCAATCTGATAAGAAATAAAATATGTGATAACATATATCCTGGAGCTGAAAAGTAAAATAAACAGTCTTGAAGGTCATATTTGGAATAGGACCATTGGGGTTGACTAGTGAATCCAATAATTGTCCTGGAAGTAAGTAAAGAGACTATTTCATAAAGAAAAAAAAATCCGGAAGGCAGAAACGGGACTGATATGACCAGAACAGTGCATTCTATAAGCAGAATTCAAGAAGGGGACTCATCAGGGTCAACTATCATCTTCAACCCCACTGTAGGGACTTCCCTGGTGGTCCAGTGGTAGGATTTCCTGCTTCCCTGCAGGGCAGGGGCGGAGGGCGGGGCTTGGGTTTGACCTCTGGTTGGGGAACTAAGATCCTGCATTCTGCATGCAGCATGGCATGGCCGAAATAAATGTGGACTTAAAAAATATTCAAAACCTGAAAGCTGAGAGTTACATTTTAATCAGTGGGAATTTTTAGGACTTCAAGCCTGGGAGACAGCATCTCAAGTAAGTCTAAGAGAGCTGCTCCAAAGAGGTGGTGGGAAGGGTCAGCTTATAGAGAAGTTTTGCAACAAAGGGCAGGTACCATCCAAAGATTTTTGTAAATTGAAACCAGATATCTCAAGTTAAGGGTATGAAAGTATTCCTCCTTTCATAAAGGAAAGCATTCCTCCTTTCAAAAAGAATTCAGCATTTTTCTGTGCATGGGAAGATGAAAGAATCTGGGCTCAATGAAATCATTCCTTTGATATGCACCTCAGCTATCCGGAGCCAGTATCCCGCCCTGAGTTTCCTCAGGGCTCACTGTAGGGAGTGGCTGCAGTCTGATGCTGCTAGATGCAGATATTCTTTCCTTCCTGAGTTCTCTCAGGGCTCACCAGCTCACGTTGGAGGGCAGCAATCACCGATGAAGGTGTGACATCCTTTGTTTACTGCTATGGCAGGAAACATACCATTTCTCACAAATAAACCACCTAAATGCTCTGACTCTTTGATATTTTTTCTTAATTTTTATGAGATTCAAAAAGTGAGGTAAACACTGAAATGTACTTCCATGTTTGGGAATGTTCCTACATATTATCTGTGATACTCAGGAAATTTCCTACTCGTATAGTGAAGATAGTCAAAAGTACTATAGCAGATTCTATGCATCTTTTCTGAACCCCAATCCCCAACCTGCAATCAATGTTATCAAGTCGTACAATTTTCCCAGTTCGAGGAATCTGGATGTCTGTCTAGCCTTGTGTGACTTAGAAAACAGATGGCCACTAATCACTGAATGCTGTGAGCTGCTTTCTGTTTAAAATGTCTGCAGATCCATCTTAAGTTCATTCTCAAGCCTCCTGATTTCCAGCTTTGTATTTCTAATTCCTTTCCTCTTTTTGAGTTCATCAAGGGGGCAATTTCTATATTATTTGAAGTTGATTTTGTATCTAAATACGGTCTGGATCTCTCTTCAAGTATGATGGATGTGTATGTATAAAGTCAGTCTTTTCTCTTTGTCTCCCAAAATTGTCCTGAGAAGATTATCAGGAACCACTTGAGCCCTAAGCTAAATACATCCTTTTCCCCTCAAAGTTTCTCCTCCCAGTCTTGTAAGGATAAAGAATTGCTTGTAAGAAAACAGTGTAGTTGACATCCTATGAAATTCCAACTAGAAGAAATCCTAACCTTATTGAAAATTACTATTGGCCAAAGAAAAACTAGCATCCTGGCAAAAAGACAGGAAAGAAAACACTCTGGATTTCCTGAGGCTACTTCCTATAATCCAGGTCACCTGCTCTCACGGCCTTTTGAGTAACTTCTAAACAAATACAGCCCTTTCACATAGCAGCAAGTTTAACCGTTGTTGTACTCTGGGGCTGTGCCAAAGAAAATACTCTTGTCATTTCAAGGGAAGAAAACAAGGTTTCAAGACTGTACAACAGCAAAGAAAATAAATGACAGTAACTAAAGGGTAAGGAGGAATACTTTCATACCCTGGCTATTTACCAAACCTTGGAAATGTACCAGGCACCTTCTGAGCAGGGTTAATGTGAAAAGATTAGCTATATTTTTGCCTTGCTTATTTGTTTCAAAGTAATCAGCTGTGTTATTTCAAACTCCTAAAAAGAAAAGAACTCAAAAAATTGGGCCATTTGTTGGCAGTGATGCCAACAAAGCAGAAAGTCTTCACCAGGGCAGTCAGCCAGCCTAAAATTCTCCAAAGTGTTGTTGCCTTATCCAAGCACACCAACTCCCAGTGACACTGAATGGTTTCTAAAGGAAATTAAGAATGAATGCAGCTCTGGGTGGCCAGAGGAAATTCATTCTCCGTTAGAAAGATCCATGTGGGTTTCCCCAAGCAGAGTCTAAGACAAAGGCCTCTGTAAAGTCAATTCACGTGGGAGGTGATCTCAGGAAGCTGGAGGGAAGGACAAGTGGAGTGAAATGGAGAAGGATAAAAAGTTGATAAGACAATAGGTTTTTATTAAGTTCAACACTGCCACATGGCATCCTCCACACAAGACCTTCTGAGGGTGCTTCTGTCCCCGCCATTCATCTGTCCCATACGTAACCCCTCCACACACACTTCAGGTTATGGATGCCTGAGTGCCAAGGGCATTCACTGGCAGTTCCATGCCATCACATGGATGGCAACAGAAGGAAGAATGTAGCATGGACCTGAAGCAAGGCTTCGTGCAGGATAATTAACGCCCTCTTGGAACTGGTCTCTGCAGCAGTAGCTGGGGTGAGAGATGGGCTGAAAGAATATAAAATAGCACACATGTGCTGGCCATCAGCAGTTGACTCTATCTGCCCCTGAAATATGTTTTGTTCTCCTTGACTTTAAAGTTCCATCTACACCAAAGCCCCTGCATGGTGGTAGCCAGTCAAAAACTCCACAAAGAGTTAACCCAAGATAGTCAGTGGAAGCAATCTCTAAACCCTACTGGTCTTGAGGAAGTTTTGTTTTGTTTTAACTTTTTTTCTTTTTAAAAAATTATTTATTTATTTTGTTTTTAGGTTATGCCACATGGTATGTGGGGGCTTCCTTATCGGCTCAGTGGTGAGGTAAAGAATCTGCCTGCCAATGCAGAAGTCAAGGGTTCTATCATAGGGTTAGGAAGATCCCCTGGAGAAGGAAACAGCACCCCACTCCAGTATTCTTGCCTAGGAAATCCCATGGACAGAGGAGCCTGTTGGACTACAGGCCATGGGGTCCCAAAGAGTCAGACTCGATTTAGCAGCTAAACGACAACACGCTACGTGTGAGATCCGACTTCCCTAACCAGGGGTTGAACCCATGTCTCCTGCATTGAAAGTATGGGTCTCAACCACTGGACCAGCAGGGAAGTCCCAAGGCAATATTTGGTATTCATGGTCTCTGTTCTTCCAGCGCCCGGTCTTGATTCTCCCCACCTTCAGGCAGCTCTTCAGCTGATTCGGATTTCTTTCCTGCTAGGGACACGCAGGTCTTCCCTGTAGGGATCTGCTTTGTTTCTGCCAGGCCATATTTCCTGTGGTTGCCTGTTCACCGTTGTCACCAGGTATGGAAGCACCAAGAGAGGCTCCAAGAACGTCTCAGGTCTCTAGATACAGTCCTTGCTGCCTCCATTGTGTAGCAGTCCCCCTGATTCCACGTGGTCACTATTGACAATTGCTCCCACCAGCACAGTAACTTTTTCTCTATTCGTTGATCAATCAGCATGAGGTGCTCACGTGACCACATGGTAGTCATAACTTCAGATTCAGTGGAAGTGTTCCCTGGTGTATTCTCCTCAAGAATAAGGATCTCTGTTATCTGATGGTGCTAGAGTTTTCAGGAACAGGAAGCACAAATTCTACAAACAGAAAAGCTGGCAGATTATATACCATCGTTCCATGATTGTCCCTATTGTTTCTGCTCTTATTTCTTCCTTCTCCTCACTTTGCATTTAATTTTCTGATCAGTTTCTGGCTTTATGAGGTGGAGTGATGTATCACTGATTTTAAAGCGTTTCTTCTTTTCTAGAGTAAGCATTGAAAGCTGTAAATTTCCCTCTAGGCACTGCTTTGCTGAATCTCGTGTACTTTATTTCAAGTATTTACTTATTTGACTTCACCAGGTCTTAGTTGTGGCGTGTGGGATCTTTAGTTGCAGCCTGTGGCTCTAGTCCCCTGACTAGGGACCAGCTTCATTGGGAACATGGAGTCTTAGCCACTGTTCCACGGGGGAGTCCTCTCTTGCGTACTTTCATATGTTCTGTTTCCAGTGCAGACCATTTTGAAGTGTTTTTAAACATTCTAAACCTCATACTTTTTCTTATTGGACCCATGTGTTATATGGAAGTATGTTGTCTCATTTCTCGGTATTTGTAATTTAAAAAAAAAAGTATTATAGTTAAATTTATTTTAATACTTGCTTAGTCAGAAAATATACTTTGTATTATTTTAGCCCTCTGAAATGTTTTGAAACTTGCTTTATGGCCCAGAGTATGGTCTAACCTGGTAAATGGTCTCATATGAACTTGAAAAGTACATGAGTGGAGCAGCTATCGGGTGTGGGTTTCTGTGAATGCCAGTTAAGTCAGGCTGGTTGATATTATTCATATTTTCAAATTCTGTATTTTTTCTCCACTAGTTCTGTTTTATGCAAGGAGTTAGAATACAGGCCAATATTTATGGGTTTACTTATTTCGTAGTTCTATCAATTGTGCGTCATGCACTTGAAGCTCTGTTACTAGACGCATCCATATATAGGGCTGTTATGTCTTCATGATTGAACTGATACTTTTATCATGATGAATGATTCCTCTTTGCTGCTGCTGCTGCTAAGTCGCTTCAGTCATGTCCAACTCTGTGCGACCCCATAGATGGCAGCCCACCAGGCTCCCCGGTCCCTGGGATTCACCAGGCAAGAATACTGGAGTGGGTTGCCATTTCCTTCTCCAATGCATGAAAGTGAAAAGTGAAAGTGAAGTTGCTCAGTTGTGTCCGACTCTTAGCAACCTCATGGACTGCAGCCTACCAGGCTCGTCCGTCCATGGGATTTTCCAGGCAAGAGTACTGGGGTGGGGTGCCATTGCCTTCTCCGAGATTCCTCTTTATGTTTAGTCAATTCCTTGTCTTGTAGTCTCCTTTGCCTGATGTAAATATAGTCACACCTGCTTTCCTGCTTACTATTTGCATAGAATATGGAAAGTAAGGGGTGGGGCTTCGATAGAGTATTTGAAGTGACATAACAGAGAAATGTCTGACATAATCAGCAATGTCTGTGATTAATATGTTAGCATCCATGTATCTTGTTTATCTAATTTCTCTAAATCTTATTTATAACCAGATCTGTTGATTTGCTGTCTTTTTCATACTCCCATCTTTGCTACAAAGGTTTCCTGAGATTTGTTCTTTATAGTTATAGTGGCTGCCCAAAGATATACATGTCCTAATCTTGGAAGCTTGTGAATATGTTATCTCACATGTCAGAAGAGACTATGCAGGTGTGATTAAAGTTTATACCTGGAGATGGGGGGATTGCCCAGAGTTTCTCATAAAGATGGTGCACAAGTGCTCATTTCCATTTTGCACATTAATAACCATGGTGATGAAAATGATACAATAGTTATAACTACATAAAAATATGTACAAGGATTCGAAACAGACTTGATGTTATTTGGCTTATAATGTGTAGATACTACACCAAAAAATGTAATTTTCAGAAAAGTTTAGCTTCTTAAAATTTAAAAATAAAATTCCTCACAATTGTAATTACTAATTCATAGCCAAATCTTTTGTTGTATTGTTCAATCACTAAGTCATATCCAACTCTTAGTGACCTCATGGACTGCAGCATGCCAGACTCCTCTGTCCTCCACCATATCCCAGAATTTGCTCAAGTTCATGTCCATTGAGTTGGTGATGCTATATAACCATCTCATCCCCTTCTCCTTCTGCTTTCAATCTTTCCCAACGTCAGAGTCTTTTCCAATGAGTTGGCTCTTTGCAACAGGTGGCCAAAGTATTAGAGCTTAAGCATCAGTCCTTCCAACATATATTCAGGGTTTATTTCCTTTAGGATTGACTGGTTTGTCTCCCTGTAGTCTGAGGGACTCTTAAGAGTCTTCTTCAGCACCGCAATTTGAAAGCATCAATTCTTCAGCATTTAGCCTTCTTTATGGTCCAACTCTCACATCCATTCATGACTACTAAAAATACCATAGCTTTGACTACACAGACCTTTGTTGGCTAAGTGACGTCTCTGCTTTTTAATATGCTACCTAGGTTTGTCATAGCTTTCCTTCTAAGGAGCAAGCACTTTCTAATTTCATGGTTTTAGTTACTGTCCTCAGTGATTTTGGATCCCAAGAAAATTAAATATGTCACTGTTTCCACTTTTCCCCCTCCCATTTGCCATGAAATGATGGGACCGAATGCCATGACCTTAATTTCCTGAATGTTTAAGTTTCAAGTCAGCTTTTTCACTGTCCCCTTTCACCCTCATCAAGAGGTTCTTGAGTTCTTCATTTTCTGCCATTAGAGCGGTATCATCTGCGCTATCTGAGGTTGTTAGACTAATTCAAATTAGCCAGGGTTGCTGTTGTTTAGTCGCTCAGTTGTGTCCGACTCTTTGTGACCCCATAAACTGCAGCACACCAGACTTCCCTGTCTTTCACCATCTCTGGGAGCTTGCTCAAACTCATGTCCATTGGGTCGGTGATGCCATCCAACCATTTCATCCTCTGTTGTCCTTGTCTCCTCCTGCCCTCAATCTTTCCCAGCATCAGCTCTTCTCATTGGGTGGCCAAAATATTGGAGCTTCAACTTCATCTTCAGTCCTTTCAATAAGTATTCAGGATTGATTTCCTAAATATTCCACTGTTAGGCATAGGTTAACTAACTTGCTTTTAAAAAATAAGGTTTACAGTTTAAAAAAACATACCTAACATTTTCTCTGGATTATCCTTTATAATTCACGGCAATTACCCTGGATTATCTGGGTGGTCCAAATCTAACCACCAGTTCTTAAAGGTGGAAAGCCTTCCCCAGTTGTGGTCAAAGAGATGTGATGAAAGAAGATTCAGAGAAATTTGAGGTTGCTAAATTTGCGGCTGGAGGAAGGGGACCAGGAGCCAAGGAATGCAGGCAGCCTCTAGAAACTGGAAAAGGCAAGGAGACAGATTCTCCTCTGAAGAATCCAAAATAGTTAAGCAACAAGTTACTGAACCTCAGGTCTGGCTGCTCAAAAATCAATACCTGAGAGACAGTTTTTGGTAGAAAGGAAAATTGCTTTTAATCAGAATGCTGGTAATCTATGGAGATGGTGGACTCAGTACCCCCAAAAACCATCTGCAAAGATTCTGTTTAGCCATGAAAGTTTTTCAAGGAAAAAGGAAGTCATCACAGTTAATCACTGAGTTGAGGGGGTCAGAGTCATCATCATCCCTCACTGCATACAGGCTTGTCGGCTTCTTGTGATCTTTCTTTAGATGCTGTCGTTTCACACAGTTTGTTCATATAATTTGTTCCTGAAATTGCTGAAGCGGGAACAAGGGAAGAGATCTGGTCATCAGTTAATTACTTATTCTTCTTTTCTATTTCTTTCATCTCCAGAAAGCACCAACAAGTTAGGCAAGGTATTGTGTGATCATAAGATCTGATAGGGGTGCTTGGGCTGGAAATGAGTAGAACATGGGGGCATGTGATTTAAAAGTTAATTACAATATAGTTTTACTAAACTGACGGGAAAGAAGGTTTCCTGCTGTGGGCAATTTCCGCAAAGAACTGCTTACAAGTCTCCCCTGTCAGATATCATTCCATTTTGATGGGATTAGGGATGAAGGGCCATCTCCTATAACTGCTTTAAGCTGAGAAAGGGCATCAAGGACTTAATGTGAAAGATATTGGCATGGGTTTGAAGCACCTCTTTGCTGACAGTTTTAGTTGCCCGTTTACATATATGAGCAGAACAAGCTACAATTATTTTGATGCCCACAAAAATACAGATTGTTATGAGCAGTAGTGTTGATCCCATTCTCTTAAGGCCAGTTTTTGGAATGCTGCTAACCATAGACTCATTTGTGCTCAAGATGGAGCAGCTTATATCACAGCTGCAGTCTGTACATCATGCACTTGGCGTTTCCCCTCTGGTGGCAGTTATGATACCTGTAAAACAACTCAGAAATGTATATTAGACACTGAATCTGTGACTTTGTTGTCCTAATCCTTAATTGCTTGAACCTGCTCTTTTGGGACCCAGGAAGGGCTGAGAGACATCAGCTTTTCTACAAACAAGAGACAAGAAACGTGGAGGAGCCTTTTTACTTGGGGGAGGAGGGAGCGGAGCCCACGGTATTCTGCTTGGTTCCAGGCGCATTGATTTTACTGGAGTATAGTTGCTTTACAATGTCGTGTTAGTTTCTGTGTACAGCAAAGTGAATCAGCTATACATATACATATATCCCCTCTTTCATGGATTTTCTTCCTATTTAGGTCACCAGAGAGCATTGAGTAGAGTTCCCTGAGCTATATAGTAGGTTCTTATATATTATCTATTTTATGTGCTCTGTTGTGTCCGACCCAGAGATTGAACCCGAGTCTCCTGTGTCTTCTGCATTGGCAGGCAGATTCTTTACCACTGAGCCACCTAGGAAGCGCTGTTTTATACATAATATCAACAGTGTATAATTGTCAATCCCAATCTCTGAATTCATCTTGACCCCCTTTCCCCCTTGGTATCCATAAATTTGTTCTCTGTGTCTATGTCTCTATTTCTGCTGTTACAGAAATGTAAGATAAATTTGTGTTTTAAATTTGTTGTTTTAAACCAACAGGTTAGTGGTAATTTGTTGATAGTAGCAGTAGGAAGCTAATATATCCCTGTGCTGCTAACCTTGGTTTAGATGCTCTTGGGAACAAGAGGCAGCTATGTAGGAGCTTCTCATTCTGTATGAGAACTGAAAATTCCTTCTATGACAATTCCCAGAACTAAAAATTTAGGAAGACTTCTCATAGCCACCCTAAAATTCAAAAAATCTCTCAAACAGAAGGAAAAGACAAGCCCCCAAAGTATTTTTTTTTCAGAAGTTTGAACAAGAGAGAATTTATTTTTCAACAATATAATTTTTATTTAAAGACTCAGTTAATTCACTCTGAAGAGCGTTAAGTAGGTTATGCCAGGGAGAGATTCATTTTGGATCTGAAACAAGTTGCAGACCTTTAGGCATTTCCTAAGGTTTTAAATCCTGTAAAACTGTTTCCATAGCAATAAACTCATAGAAATCTCAAGGGGCTATCACGATGGAGATGTCCCTAGAATGGAGATAACTGGACAGCTGCCCAGGATTCAATATGTTAATAGCATCCAAACTGATAGTGGAGGAGATGTAACTCAGAGAAGGAGGTTCAGGAGAAAGATGTGCCTACCAAATTCATGCTAAAATGAAAGAAAACAAAACTCCTGTGCCCTCTCCCTGAATATCAAGGTGAATTTTTATTAATTTTATTTAGCTGTGATGGATCTTAGTTGCAATACCTGGGGTCTTCACTGAGTCATGTGTGCTCTCTGGTTGTGGCATACGAGTTGTCTAGTTGTGGTGCTTGGGCTTAGTTGCTCCAAGGTTTGTGGGAGCTTAGTTCCTCAACCAAGGATCAAACCCACATTCCCTGCATTGCTAAGTGGATTCTTAACCACTGGACCACCAAACAGGTCCCCATCATGTTGAGTTAACTGAGAATAAACTTTATTTACAGCCCTCTCCCTCCACCAGTCTTTCTTACTACATATATCTCTGAGTTGCTTCCTCTTCCACTCTACAGTGTTTTTTTTGTTTTTGTTTTTTCTTATCTTTTTTAAAAACTTCTTTTTCACTTACATAATAATGGGAGAGGAAACAACAAGATTGTAGAGGAATCACTTAGAGCAATTGGCTTATCTACCCTCTTCTGGGAATTAACATCCTCCAAGTAATATCCCAGCCATCCTTTTGCCTGGAGCATTTTCCAATTACCAAATAATTTTCTTTGTTTGCAAAGCATGGTAAAGACTATTTTGAGTTTGAACTTAAGAGCCTCTGTTTTGAAAATGTACCCAAACACAGAAAAATAAGCTCTACCTATGACACCCACTCAATGAATAGGATTATTAGTAGTCCAGTGGAAGAACATTCATTGGCTTCTCTACAGTTATTTTAGTTCAGTAAATATAACAGCTTTGAGAGAGTGAATTGAGTAAAAAGAACATAAATTGGCTGACAAAACAGCTACCATCCTACCTAGGTTTTGCATCTTTTAAAAAAAATCAGGTGACCTGTGGCTCATC
>SJYX01019211.1:377343-399613 GCA_006410675.1 Oreotragus oreotragus | reverse complement strand
ACTGTTCTATACATCTGTGTCTCTTTTGCTGTCTCACATACAGGGTTATCATTACCATCTTTCTAAATTCCATATATATGTGTTAGTATACTGTATTGGTGTTTTTCTTTCTGGCTTACTTCACTCTGTATAATCGACTCCAGTTTCATCCACCTCATTAGAACTGATTCAAATGCATTCTTTTTAATGGCTGAGTAATACTCCATTGTGTATATGTACCACAGCTTTCTTATCCATTCATCTGCTGATGGACATCTAGGTTGCTTCCATGTCCTGGCTATTATAAACAGTGCTGCGATGAACATTGGGGTACATGAGTCTCTCTCAATTCTGGCTTCCTCGGTGTGTATGCATTTTTTAAAAAATCTAAAGGAAAGGAGCTCTGTATGGTGACACTGTCTCATCAAATAAAGAATGTCAATAAAGAGAGAGACATTTTTAAAAAAGAACCAAATGAGAGTTCTGCAGTTGAAAAGTACAATTAGCAAAGGGCATAAGAGTATACCTGAACCGGCAGAAGACATTTATGTGATTGGAAGAACCAAGAAAAAGAAAGGAGAAAAGTGACCAGAATCTGAGAGAAAGGAGGAACATCATTAAGGACATACAGCACCAACAGAAAACTAATATAAGGTGTTCCAAGAGGGTAAGGAGAAATGGTGCTGCATAGGAGTAACATTTCATAGCATTGGAATCAAGCTAACATAAATCTGAAGTGCATTCTGATAAGACGTATATGGTAATATGAGGACATCACTAAAATATCAATAGCAGAGTAAGGAACTCCCTGGTGGCTCAGACAGTAGAGAATCTGCCTGCAATGGGGTAGACCCAGGTCCGATCCCTGAGTCAGGAAGATCCCTCAGAGGAGAGAATGGCTACCCACTCCGGTATTCTTGTCTGGAGAACTTCATGGACAGAGGAGACTGCTGGGCTATAGTCCGTGGGGCTGCAAAGAGTCGGACACCATTGAGCAAAGAGTTGGACAACACTTTCACTTTTTTCAGGGAACTCCAAAGATCTGTCCCTACACAGAAGCAACAACAAATAACCTGGTAAGATCTGTCAGAATCAACTTTTTTTTTAAACTCCAGAACTTGACAAAAAAAAATTTTTTTTTACAAGGGAAATGGTTAATGAAGAGAGAAGCTGCTGAATTTCAGTAAGAGAGTGCCGTGGGTTTTTAATTTACCCACTTCCCATTCCCTACTTTCCACCTCAAAGCTGGCCATGAAGAAGGCAGGCCACATTCTGTTTGTGGGCACCAGTGAGAGCAATATGAACCTTATTCCCAAAGAAGTGTGATTTTGTGTTTTGACCTATCTAGTTGTTGTTCCTTGAAAGATCAGCTCAGGGGCTTGCTTTTGATTCTCCTGCTTTGGCGCTTCCCCAGGGCTGAAGTGGATTCCTGGGCAGTGTTTGTTAAAAGCGTTTAAAGGCAAATGTATTAGCCATAGCCACTTGGGGCAATAGTCAGGGCAATACAAACAATATACAAATCAAAAAGCCTGGGAAGGAAGAGACTGTGGAAGGAGATACTTGGAGAAATAAGTCTTTGGAAAACTCTCACATATGCCAAGGAATCTGGGATATAGCCAGGACTAGACACATATAGCCAGGACTAGACACATGCCCCAGAAGACCTGGGAAGACCCAAAGCTTTCAGCCCTGATTGACCTTTGAGCTTCAAGGAAGCAGGAAGTGAAGCTTAAGACAGAGTTTAATCTGGCTAAGCACTGAAAGTTGCTGCCACACAGAGCGGATCTGTAAAGACTGAAAGAGTATTATTTCTTCCTTGGTCCAGAGCATTTATTGAAATATGTCAAACAAATAGCTAACAGGACAGAACTAACACAACAAAACAGACTTTACAAAAATAGTCTATAAAAGTCACTAGGAAAACAACAAAACCCTACAACAAGCAGCAACAAACCCTGAGGAGGGAGGCAAATCTGATTTCCAGAGTTGTCACACACAATACTCAAAACGTTCAGTTTCCAGCCAAAAACTTACGAGGCATGCAAAGAAACAAGAAAGCACGGCCCATTCTCAGGCAAAAAAAAAAGAAATTAAGAGAAACTTTCCCTGAGGAAGTCCAGACATTGGGCTTGCTAAACAAAGACTGTCAATCAACTGTCTTAAATAGGCTCAAATAGTTAAAGGAAACCGTAAACAAAAGACCTAAAGCAAACCAGGATAAAGATGTCTCCCCAACAGAGAATGTCAGTAAGGAGAGAAATTAGAAAAAGTACCAAAATAAATTCTGAAGCTGAAGATTATAACTAAAGTGAAAAATTCACTAGATAGGTTCAATAAGACATATGAACAAATCAGTAAACTTAAAAATAGGTCACTTACCCAAGATGAAATCTAGGAGGCCTGTGAGAGACCTCCAAGGCACCAACATACACATATGGGAGTCCCAGAAAGAGAGCCAAGAAAAAAAGGGCAGAAAGAATATCTGAAGAAGCAATAACCAAAAACTTCCCAAATTTGACAAAACATCAGTCTACACAGCTAAGGATCTCCAAGTCGGATAAATTCAAAGAGATACATTCTGAGACACATTATAATCAAATTATCAAAAATCAAAGTCAAAAATAGAATCTTAAAAGTATGAAGAGAGAAGCCACTCCACATGTACACAGGATCTTCAATGAGATTAACAGCTGATTTCTCATCAGAACTATGCAGGGATGAGAGAAACAGTGGGATGACATTTTTAAAGTGCTGAAAGAAAAATTTTATCAAGCAAGAATTCTATATCCAGCAAAACTGTTCTTCAAAAAATGAAGGAAAAATCAAGATATTATCAGATAAACAAAAACCGAGGGAGTTTGTTGCTAGTAAGCCTGCCATTCAAGAAATGCTACAGGAATTCCTTCCAGTTAAAATAAAAGGGCACTAGACAGTAACTTGCAAGCTATAGTTCAAAGGGTCACAAAGAGTCAGACATGACTGAGCACATGAATACCCACAGACAATACCTCAAATCTATATGAAAAATAAAGAACAGCAGTAAAGGAAACTGCAGACTCTTGGTCTGTAAGTCCTGTTTTCCCCCAATATTATTTAATAGATAAATACATGAAACAACAGTTATCAACCTAAGTTAATGGGCATGAAATGCATAAAGATGTAATTCATGACAATAATATCATAAAAGGAGGGGGAGACTGAGGTGTACAGGAGTGTAGTTTTTGTATATTGTTTAAATTAACTTGGTATTCATTTAAAATAAGTTTTTATACATTTAAGATAATAATTACAGGATTTCCCTCGTGGTCCAGGGATTAAGAATCTGCCTGCCAACTAGGAGACACAGGTTCGAGCCCAGCTCCAGGAAGACTCCACATACCGCGAGGCAACTAAGCCCATGTGCCGCAACTACTGAAGCCTGCATGCTCTGGAGCCTGAGATCCACAAGAGAAGCCATCACAATGAGAAGCTGCAACTAGAGGAGGCCTGCACACAGCAGCAAAGACCCAGCACAGCAACAAATAAATAGAAATTCAAAAGATAATAATTATAACCCCCTGGGATTACCACTAAGAAAATGACTTAAAAATATAGCTAAGGAAATGAGAAAAGACTCAAAACAACACATTAGAAAAAGTCAATGAACTGCAAAAAAAAAAGCAGCATTGGTGGAATTGCAGTGCAAAAAAGAGATATGACATATAGAAAACAAAGAGCAAATGGCAGAAGTAAGCCCTTTCTCGTCATTACTTTAAATATAAATGAATTAAATTCTTCAATTAAAAGACAGAGATTGGCAAAATAGATTAAAAAAAAAATGATCCAACTATACGCTGTCTATAAGAGACTCAATTTTGATCCAAATACCCAAATTGGTTAAAAATAGAAGGTTGGAAGAACAAATTCCATCCAAATAGTAAGCAAAAGGGATCTGAGATAGCTATACTAACATCAAACAAAATAGATTTTAAGTAAAAAAGTTTATAACAAAGAGGAACATTATATATTGGTGAAAGGACCAATCTACCAAAAAGATGTAGAAATTATAAACACATATGCATCTAACAANCACACATATAGCCAGGACTAGACACATGCCCCAGAAGACCTGGGAAGACCCAAAGCTTTCAGCCCTGATTGACCTTTGAGCTTCAAGGAAGCAGGAAGTGAAGCTTAAGACAGAGTTTAATCTGGCTAAGCACTGAAAGTTGCTGCCACACAGAGCGGATCTGTAAAGACTGAAAGAGTATTATTTCTTCCTTGGTCCAGAGCATTTATTGAAATATGTCAAACAAATAGCTAACAGGACAGAACTAACACAACAAAACAGACTTTACAAAAATAGTCTATAAAAGTCACTAGGAAAACAACAAAACCCTACAACAAGCAGCAACAAACCCTGAGGAGGGAGGCAAATCTGATTTCCAGAGTTGTCACACACAATACTCAAAACGTTCAGTTTCCAGCCAAAAACTTACGAGGCATGCAAAGAAACAAGAAAGCACGGCCCATTCTCAGGCAAAAAAAAAAGAAATTAAGAGAAACTTTCCCTGAGGAAGTCCAGACATTGGGCTTGCTAGACAAAGACTGTCAATCAACTGTCTTAAATAGGCTCAAATAGTTAAAGGAAACCGTAAACAAAAGACCTAAAGCAAACCAGGATAAAGATGTCTCCCCAACAGAGAATGTCAGTAAGGAGAGAAATTAGAAAAAGTACCAAAATAAATTCTGAAGCTGAAGATTATAACTAAAATGAAAAATTCACTAGATAGGTTCAATAAGACATATGAACAAATCAGTAAACTTAAAAATAGGTCACTTACCCAAGATGAAATCTAGGAGGCCTGTGAGAGACCTCCAAGGCACCAACATACACATATGGGAGTCCCAGAAAGAGAGCCAAGAAAAAAAGGGCAGAAAGAATATCTGAAGAAGCAATAACCAAAAACTTCCCAAATTTGACAAAACATCAGTCTACACAGCTAAGGATCTCCAAGTCGGATAAATTCAAAGAGATACATTCTGAGACACATTATAATCAAATTATCAAAAATCAAAGTCAAAAATAGAATCTTAAAAGTATGAAGAGAGAAGCCACTCCACATGTACACAGGATCTTCAATGAGATTAACAGCTGATTTCTCATCAGAACTATGCAGGGATGAGAGAAACAGTGGGATGACATTTTTAAAGTGCTGAAAGAAAAATTTTATCAAGCAAGAATTCTATATCCAGCAAAACTGTTCTTCAAAAAATGAAGGAAAAATCAAGATATTATCAGATAAACAAAAACCGAGGGAGTTTGTTGCTAGTAAGCCTGCCATTCAAGAAATGCTACAGGAATTCCTTCCAGTTAAAATAAAAGGGCACTAGACAGTAACTTGCAAGCTATAGTTCAAAGGGTCACAAAGAGTCAGACATGACTGAGCACATGAATACCCACAGACAATACCTCAAATCTATATGAAAAATAAAGAACAGCAGTAAAGGAAACTGCAGACTCTTGGTCTGTAAGTCCTGTTTTCCCCCAATATTATTTAATAGATAAATACATGAAACAACAGTTATCAACCTAAGTTAATGGGCATGAAATGCATAAAGATGTAATTCATGACAATAATATCATAAAAGGAGGGGGAGACTGAGGTGTACAGGAGTGTAGTTTTTGTATATTGTTTAAATTAACTTGGTATTCATTTAAAATAAGTTTTTATACATTTAAGATAATAATTACAGGATTTCCCTCGTGGTCCAGGGATTAAGAATCTGCCTGCCAACTAGGAGACACAGGTTCGAGCCCAGCTCCAGGAAGACTCCACATACCGCGAGGCAACTAAGCCCATGTGCCGCAACTACTGAAGCCTGCATGCTCTGGAGCCTGAGATCCACAAGAGAAGCCATCACAATGAGAAGCTGCAACTAGAGGAGGCCTGCACACAGCAGCAAAGACCCAGCACAGCAACAAATAAATAGAAATTCAAAAGATAATAATTATAACCCCCTGGGATTACCACTAAGAAAATGACTTAAAAATATAGCTAAGGAAATGAGAAAAGACTCAAAACAACACATTAGAAAAAGTCAATGAACTGCAAAAAAAAAAGCAGCATTGGTGGAATTGCAGTGCAAAAAAGAGATATGACATATAGAAAACAAAGAGCAAATGGCAGAAGTAAGCCCTTTCTCGTCATTACTTTAAATATAAATGAATTAAATTCTTCAATTAAAAGACAGAGATTGGCAAAATAGATTAAAAAAAAAATGATCCAACTATACGCTGTCTATAAGAGACTCAATTTTGATCCAAATACCCAAATTGGTTAAAAATAGAAGGTTGGAAGAACAAATTCCATCCAAATAGTAAGCAAAAGGGATCTGAGATAGCTATACTAACATCAAACAAAATAGATTTTAAGTAAAAAAGTTTATAACAAAGAGGAACATTATATATTGGTGAAAGGACCAATCTACCAAAAAGATGTAGAAATTATAAACACATATGCATCTAACAACAAAGTTCCAAAATATATGAACCAAAACCTGACAGAACTGAAAGGAGAAATAGACAGTTCTATAATAATATTTGGAGGAGACTTCAACACTCGGCTTTATTTTTTAATTGGACTATAATTGATGTACAATATTATATGAGTTACAAATGTACAATATAGTGATTCACAATTTTTAAGGGTTATCCTCCATTTATAGTTATTATAAATACACTCCATTTTCAATAATGGATAGAACAACTATCCAAAAAGTCAATGAGAAAATAGAGGACTTGAACTACACTATAGACCTAACAGATATAAACAGAGGACACCACCCCCCAAAATAGCAGAATATGAAGTCTTCTCAAATACAAAAGAACTTTCTCCAGAATATCATGTTAGGCCACAAAATAAGTCTTGATAAACTTTTAAGGACTGAAATCAAATGAAGTATCTTCTCTAGTCACAATGGAATAAAATCAGAAGTTAGTAATGGAACAAAATCTGGAAAGATTCACAAACATATGTAAAGTAAGCAACACACTCTTTAACAACCAATGGGTCAAAGGAGAAACTACCAAGGAAATTAGAAAATATCTTGAGAGAAATACCTCTCAAGAGAGCTACCCCTCACCCAAAGTCAGGGGCAGTGGCCAAGAGGAGCTACCCCATGTACGAGGTCGGGGCAGCAGCTGGGAGGACCTACCCCCCACCCGAGACCACGGGTGGCAGCAGAGGAGCAACCCCACATCCGAGGCCTGGGGCGGCGGCCGGGAGGAGCTACCCCACGTCCAAGGAGCGGTGGCTGTGAGGGCACAGGAGGGCTGAGAGGAGCTACTCCACATTCAAGGTCAGGAAGCGTGGTGGTGAGGAGATACACCTCATCCAAGGTCAGTGGCTGCACTTTGCTGGAGCATGAATAGATACCCCACGCCCAAGGTAAGAGAAACCCAAGTAAGATGGTAGGTGTTGCAGGAGGGCATCAGAGGAGAGACACACTGAAACCATACTCACAGAAAACTAGTCAATCTAATCACACCGTCCACAGCCTTGTCTAACTCAATGAAACCAAGCCATGCCGTGTGGGGCCACCCAAGACGGGCGGGTCATGGTGGAGAGGTCTGACAGAATGTGGTCCACTGCAAAAGGGAATGGCAAGCCACTTCAGTATTCTTGCCCTGAGAACCCCATGAACGGTATGAAAAGGAAAAATGATAGGGTAGTGAAAGAGGAACTCCCCAGGTTGGTAGGTGCCCACTTTGCTACTGGAGATCAGTGGAGAAATAACTCCAGAAAGAATGAAGGGATGGAGCCAAAGCAAAAACAATACCCAGTTGTGGATGTAACTGGTGATAGAAGCAAGGTTTGATGTTGTAAAGAGCAATGTTGCATAGGAACCTGGTGTTAGGTCCATGAATCAAGGCAAATTGGAAGTGGTCAAACAGGAGATGGCAAGAGTGAACATCGACATTCTAGGAATCAGCGAACTGAAATACACTGGAATGGGTGAATTTAACTCAAATGACCATTATATCTACTACTGCGGGCAGGAATCCCTTAGAAGAAATAGAGTAGCCATCATGGTCAACAAAAGAGTCTGAAATGCAGTACTTGGATGCAATCTCAAAAACGACAGAAAGATCTCTGTTTGTCTCCAAGGCAAACCATTCAATATCACAGTTATCCAAGTCTATGCCCCAACCAGTAACGCTGAAGAAGCCGAAGTCGAACGGTTCTATGAAGACCTACAAGACCTTTTAGAACTAACACCCCAAAGAGATGTCCTTTTCATTATAGGGGACTGGAATGCAAAAGGAGGAAGTCAAGAAACACCTGGAGTAACAGGCAAATTTGGCCTTGGAATNATGGGAGTCGAGGGAGAAGGGAAATATTTCAGGCAGAAGGCACAGCATATAGGGAGCCTTAATGGCATTGAAAAATCTGTCTGTCTGGAAAATACAAAATGAAAGGAATTAAGTTGGAGAAATAGAAGTTAAACAATGAGTTCATAAGGAGTTAAATTTGAGAAACAGGTAAAGGAAAAGCATTCAGGGCCTAGTAAGTCTTTCTTCAAAGTCCTAGAAAACCTTCAAAGCTTTAAGTCAAAGCCATAACATGGTCAAAGATCATTCATTACACTGTGGACAAAATTAATGAGGGAAAACAAGAGTCAAAGGTTTCTAGACCCTCGTCTCATGCCCTAGAGTCAGACATAAGTATTTTACCTAGTAAAGTAGTAATAGCCAGTATGTTCTTAATATTTTACATGTACATAGGTCCCCTACATACAAACCTTCAAGTTGCAAACTTTCAAAGATGCAAACATGTGTTTACATGTCCAATCATACGAGTTAGTTCACGTTTCTGGCATACATTGTCACATGTGAGCATCCTCTACAAGTGGTTCTGCTTTTGTGTATTTTACAGTACTGTAGAGAATACAGTACTACAGTATCTTTATTTCAAGCTAAATCTGTAAGAGGACAACTTTACTGAATTCCTTACTGTGGAACACAAGGAGATTATTAATGAAGATATGTTGAAATTGGAGGCCCAAAGAAAGGCTGAAGAGAGACAAGAAGAAGAAGAAGTAACTGGAGAACAGGAGATTCATGATGTGGAAAATGGCAAGGGGAACTTCTTTATTTGAGGAGCCTAATGTAGAACGGTACACCAAGGTTGCAGTAGCTGTTAATGAAGTCCAGTGCTACATGTCATCTATGATGAGAATAAAGAGCTACTACCCAGACATCACTTGATCATCTTCATAAAACTGTACAAAGAATTGAATCCAGCAAGTAACCAGAGCCTGTGCCGTCAATGTCATGTGTGAGTGAAACTGCAGCTTGCTCACTGTCTCCTATTGCTGACAGTCCTTCAGCTCTACCATCTCCGATCTCTCTCCCTCCTCCAGTCAGTAACTCTTCTTGCCTGTTCACTCAATGCCAGCCCCTGTGTGTCAGCTGTTGTACTGTACTATTGCACTTTTCAAGATACTGTACTGTAAGATTTTAAATGTTTTCTTTATTTTTTCTGCTTGTGTTTTATGTATTATTTGTGTGCAAAGTATTATAAACCTAAAAAAAAAAAAAAAAAAAAAAAACTCTTCATGACCCAGATAATCATGATGGTGTGATCACTCATCTAGAGCCAGACATCATGGAATATAAAGTCAAGTGGGCCTTAGGAAGCATTACTATGAACAAAGCTAGTGGAGCTGATGGAATTCCACTTGACCTATTTCAAATCCTAAAAGATGATACAGTGAAAGTGCTGCACTCAATATGCCAACAAATTTGGAAAACTCAGCAGTGGCCACAGGACTGGAAAAGGTCAGTTTTCATTCCAATCCCTAAGAAAGGCAATGTCAAAGAATGTTCAAACTATCGCACAATTGCACTCATATCACACACTAGCAAAGTAATGCTCAAAATTCTCCAAGCCAGGCTTCAGCAATACATGAACCGTGAACTCCCTGATGTTCAAGCTGGTTTTAGAAAAGGCAGAGGAACCAGAGATCAAATTGCCAACATCCACTGGATCATGGAAAAAGCAAGAGAGTTCCAGAAAAACATCTATTTCTGCTTTATTGACTANATGAACCGTGAACTCCCTGATGTTCAGGCTGGTTTTAGAAAAGGCAGAGGAACCAGAGATCAAATTGCCAACATCCACTGGATCATGGAAAAAGCAAGAGAGTTCCAGAAAAACATCTATTTCTGCTTTATTGACTATGCCAAAGACTTTGACTGTGTGGATCACAATAAACTGTGGAAAATTCTGAGCGAGATGGGAATACCAGACCACCTGACCAGCCTCTTGAAAAACCTGTATCAGATCAGGAAGTAACAGTTAGAACTGGACGTGGAACAACAGACTGGTTCCAAATAGGAAAAGGAGTACGTTAAGGCTATATATTGTCACCCTGCTTATTTAACTTCCATGCAGAATACATCATGAGAAATGCTGGGCTGGATGAAGCACAAGCTGGAATCAAGATTGCTGCAAAAAATCTTAATAACCTCAGATACTCAGATGACACCACACTTATGGCAGAAAAAGAAGAACTAAAGAGCCTCTTGATGAAAGTGAAAGAGGAGAGTGAAAAAGTTGCTTAAAGCGCAACATTCAGAAAACTAAGATCATGGCATCCTGTCCCAACACTTCATGACAAATAGATGGGGAAATAGTGGAAACGGTGGCTGACTTTATTTTCAGTTCAGTTCACTTCAGTTGCTCAGTCGTGTCTGACTATTTGCGACCCCATGAATCACAGCACGCCAGGCCTCCCGGTCCATCACCAACTCCCGGAGTTTACCCAAACTAATGTTCATTGAGTTGGTGATGCCATCCAGCCATCTCATCCTCTGTCATCCCCTTCTCCTCCTGCATCTACTCCTACTGTCGATCCCACTGGCATTTTGCTACCCCAAAGAGCTTTAATAAAGATATCTGCAAACCTAGGGGTGCCCTTGTTTGTTCCACAATCGTTCGTTTAAATCGCTTCTATTTAAAGCTCCGTTTATGTCCTCTGTTGTCATCTCGGGTTTGTCACGAGATCTAAGTTACTCTTCTGAAAAGACTGAATAGATGCCCACCCACCGTGCCATCCTCCCAAGTTGAAGAAGTCCTTACCTCTTCCTAGAGCTGCGTAAGGGGAGCCTGGGTTGAGCCCAATTGGGCACCAGAAGGTTATTCCTTGAGAGAATTGGGGGAGTCTGGCACCGGAAGCTTAACCCTGCAGCAAAACCTCACGCATGGAAAAAGGAGGAATTCTTCGGCAGCCTGTTAAGGTCTGTGTTAGGAGCTCTCCAGTTTCCCATGGGAACTGTAAGAACCGGAAGGGTTGTACCTACTAAGATTCGGTACTCAAGTGCTTTGGTACCTATCTATGAATGTTAGGGAGAAATAGTTAAATATGTGCCTCCTTTTGCCGATGAACTTAGAGAGACTTTGGACTCTCTAAGGATGTTTAGTGTATTTGCAGTGAGAGCCCAGCGGAAACAAGCGGTGCCAAGAAAGTGGCAGCGCTTGGCAGTACCCCACAAGGGATTCAGGACCAGAAAGAGGGGGATAAACAGCAGTAGTAGATAGGAATTTTCGGAGAGTTCAGGGGGAAAATCTCCTGGAAATACCCTAAATATGGAAGAGTGAGAAAAGGGAAAGGTTGTAGGCGGTTTAGGTGTTTCTATTAGGGGCAAGAGACAAGGAAATAACCTGGATTATATTTATATGGCCTTCACAGGTGTTTTTTAAAAATCAAGATCCAGGTTAAGTTTTCAAGTTCTTTGTAAATCTCTTGCTTCATGAGGCCAAGAGTATTTTGTTACACTAGCACATTGGGCTCATAACTCCAGAAAGCAGTCTACAGTAACCTCTGGATTCTTTTCCTTACACCTAACCAACCATGATCATAACCTAACAAATGTATTTTATATTGTTTTCTCTCTATTTCACACTTGCCCATAATAGATTTATTACTTTTTTAGCTTATACACCCAGACTCCTGGTAATAATACTGCTATTGGTATTTTACACTGAGGAAGCATTTAGAAAATCTACAAGCCTGCATATGCAGGTCATTCTTAAGAATGTTCTGTTATTGAACAGAGCTCCAATTCTAACCCTGGAGAAACTGATAATTTGCCCTTTTACCTTCAGAGGGACTTTATATTTCCTACGTTTGTTTCCCATCTCTAAGACAGATACCCATTCTTCCAAAAAGAAACATTCCAGACTTCCCTGGTGGTCCAGTGGTTAAGATTCCACCTGTCAATGCAGGGGACACAGAGTCTGTCCTTGGTCTGGGAAATTCCACAGCCGAGGAGCAACGAAGTCCTTCTGCCACAACTATTGAGCCCACAGAGCTGCAGCTACTGAAGCCTGCTCACCTAGAGCCCATGGTCGGCAACAAAAGAAGCCACCGCAATGAGAAGCCCCCACACCACAACTGGCAAGCAGCCCCCTACTTGCAGCAACTAGAGAAAGGCCGTGTGCAGCAATGAAGACCCAGCACAGCCATAAAAAATATTCCCCCAATTTATGCCAGACCAAAGCTTTTCAACATACCTGTATATAGATCTTTGTTAAATTTTTTTTTGACCATACTTTATTTTATTTNCGACTCGATGGACGTGAGTCTGAGTGAACTCCGGGAGTTGGTGATGGAAAGGGAGGCCTGGCGTGCTGCTATTCATGGGGTCGCAAAGAATCGGACACGACTGAGCAACTGAACTGAACTGAGAGAAATACAACATACCCCAAATTTACGGGATACAGCAAAAGCAGTACTCATCAGAAAATTTACAGCTGCAAACTCCTACATTAAAAAAATAAAGAACTCAAATCAGTAAAAATTTATACCTCAAGGAACTAGAAGAAAGGCAAACTAAAACCACTGCTGGCAGAAGAAAGGAAATAATATAGATTGAAGCAGAGATAAACAAAATAGAAAACAGAAAAACAATAGGGAGATTCAATGGAACCAAAAGTTGGTCCTTTGAAGTTGACAAAATTTAGCCAGACTGACCTAGATAAATGAGGGAAGACTCAAATTACTAAAATTAGAAACAAAAGTGAGGACATTACTACTGTTCAGCTCAGTTCAGTGCAGTCGCTCAGTCGTGTCTGACTCTGCAACCCCATGAATCGCAGCACGCCAGGCCTCCCATCTCCGAACCCGTCTCTCCAGGCCCTTGTAAAAGAACATCATGAACTTTTGGGAAAGGAACATCCTCACGACACTAGCAGTGGAGCTGTGCAAAGGCTCGGCAGCCAGAGAAGGTCTGAGCTTGCTACCCCAGAAAAGCCTCAGGAATTGTATTTCTGCCAATGAGGGATTCACTTCAACACAGGCCCAATGTGGAAATTATTCTCCAGCCAAATAAGCAGAGCTCAAACCCTCTCTGCTGCCTCCTCANTGACACTCGCAGTGAAGCTGTGCAAAGGCTCGGCAGCCAGAGAAGGTCTGAGCTTGCTACCCCAGAAAAGCCTCAGGAATTGTATTTCTGCCAATGAGGGATTCACTTCAACACAGGCCCAATGTGGAAATTATTCTCCAGCCAAATAAGCAGAGCTCAAACCCTCTCTGCTGCCTCCTCAATTTCTGGATAAAGCCTGAGAACATCACGTCTCCAGACGAGAGGCAGAAACCTGCAGGACCCCACTCACGAGGAGAGGCTGGTTCCTGCTAATGAGGAACTAGCAGCAGGCCTTCTCAGGCACCTACACAGGAGCTGTGAGACAAAGTCTGGGAACTCACAGCAAGCAGCGTGCACAGACAGAGGCCTAGAAATGTTCTGGGGATGGTAACTGGCCCTGACACCTCCCCCCACACAGACCCAGGAAAGGGGACATTGTGCTCCGGTCACACTGGAAAACAGTCTGGTACATTTCTCAAAAGGATAAACAGAGTTACCATATGACCCAGCAATTCTTCTAGGTTTGTTCCCAAGAGAAATGAAAATATATGTCAACCCAAGAACTCACAGACTTTTGGATCGCAGCCATTCTGACTGGTGTGAAGTGGTACCTCATTGTGGTCTTGATTTGCATTTCTCTGATAATGAGTGACGTTGAGCATCTTTTCATGTGTTTGTTAGCCATCCGTATGTCTTCTTTGGAGAAATGTCTATTTAGTTCTTTGGCCCATTTTTTGATTGGGTCGTTTATTTTTCTGGAATTGAGCTGTATAAGTTGCTTGTATATTTTNTTCTGACTGGTGTGAAGTGGTATCTCATTGTGGTCTTGATTTGCATTTCTCTGATAATGAGTGACGTTGAGCATCTTTTCATGTGTTTGTTAGCCATCCGTATGTCTTCTTTGGAGAAATGTCTATTTAGTTCTTTGGCCCATTTTTTGATTGGGTCGTTTATTTTTCTGGAATTGAGCTGTATAAGTTGCTTGTATATTTTTGAGATTAGTTGTTTGTCAGTTGCTTCATTTGCTATTATTTTCTCCCATTCAGAAGGCTGTCTTTTCACCTTGCTTATAGTTTCCTTTGCTGTGCAGAAGCTTTTAATTTTAATTAGATCCCATTTGTTTATATTTGCTTTTATTTCCAGTATTCTGGGAGGCGGATCATTGAGGATCCTGCTGTGATTTATGTCGGAGAGTGTTTTGCCTATGTTCTCCTCTAGAAGTTTTATAGTTTCTGGTCTTACATTTAGATCTTTAATCCATTTTGAGTTTATTTTTGTGTGTGGTGTTAGGAAGTGATCTAGTTTCATTCTTTTCCAAGTGTGTTAAAAACTTTTAAAGGGATCCCCTGGTGACTCAGTCAGTAAAGAGACTTCCCGCAATGTGGGAGACCTGGGTTCAGTCCCTGGGTCGGGAAGATCCCCTGGAGAAGGAAATGGCAACCCACTCCAGTATTCTTGCCTGGAGCATTCCATGGACAAAAGAGCCTGGTGGGCTACGGTCCATGGGGTGACAAAGAGTCAGACATGGTGAAATTTCGGAAAGGTGAAATTTCACACATTATGATTTCTTATTCTCCCTTTGTTTATATATAAAGGTAAGCCATATCAAAGAACTACCAGTTAAGCCAGTAATTTAGTTTTCCTCAGAAAAATTATGTTACCATGTATATGGCAAATTCTTTTCAGTTCACCATACATTCATATAGGAATTATTATGTGTTGAGTAAACAATAGGGGGAATTGATGAATGTATCTCCATTCTCCAGAGAGTATAATGAATTTCCAAATTCTATCCATAAGCGGCACAATTTTATCTCTCACATAGGTGGATACCATCTATTAATCAGTGATTTTCCATAGTAAAATTAAGAAAAAACCCAGTCACTAAATGCCGTCTACCAAAATCTCTTTCCTCAGCCCTTTATTAGTATTAACAAGAATAAGACACATTAAAACAAAATCTGTTCATAGTAATTTGTTTTATAAAGAAAATTTAAAAAGTATTTCCTGGATCTCTATAGAGGAGGAAGTCCTATGCATTCTATACTTCAATGTCTTTTATAAAATGAGAACTAATCTTCATTTAGAAGATCACTGAAAGATCTTCAGTTATCAGTAATAGATTCAGTTATGTTCAGTACTTACTGTTCAGTATGGTACTGAGGCAGGAAAAAAAAATGATACTGATATATTTTCTGAAAGACTTCCAGTACTCTCCTACTTAAAACTCTTTAAAGATTCTCCAAGCACATATTGAATATAGTCAAAGCATCTCAACAAAACATTCAAGTCTCATACTTCTCAGGTTTCTTCTCTGGCTACTCCGTCACTGACAGCTGAAACGGCTGCTCTTTAGATATCAATGATCATGATTTTTCAAGCCTCCGTGCTTTGTGGCATGAGGTTTCCTTTGTGTGGAATAGACTTCCCTTCCATGCTTCTTACCTGGCAGACTCTTCCATCTGTCCATCAAAACCTAAAAGAAGCTTTACCTGTTTTGTGAAGACTTCTCAGATTGGACCCGCTCCCTGATTTAATTATTCTTATACCGTATATGGGCTTCCCTGGTGGCTCAGAGGTTAAAGCGTCTGCCTCCAATGCAGGGAAATAAAACAAAATCTGTTCATAGTAATTTGTTTTATAAAGAAAATTTAAAAAGTATTTCCTGGATCTCTATAGAGGAGGAAGTCCTATGCATTCTATACTTCAATGTCTTTTATAAAATGAGAACTAATCTTCATTTAGAAGATCACTGAAAGATCTTCAGTTATCAGTAATAGATTCAGTTATGTTCAGTACTTACTGTTCAGTATGGTACTGAGGCAGGAAAAAAAAATGATACTGATATATTTTCTGAAAGACTTCCAGTACTCTCCTACTTAAAACTCTTTAAAGATTCTCCAAGCACATATTGAATATAGTCAAAGCATCTCAACAAAACATTCAAGTCTCATACTTCTCAGGTTTCTTCTCTGGCTACTCCGTCACTGACAGCTGAAACGGCTGCTCTTTAGATATCAATGATCATGATTTTTCAAGCCTCCGTGCTTTGTGGCATGAGGTTTCCTTTGTGTGGAATAGACTTCCCTTCCATGCTTCTTACCTGGCAGACTCTTCCATCTGTCCATCAAAACCTAAAAGAAGCTTTACCTGTTTTGTGAAGACTTCTCAGATTGGACCCGCTCCCTGATTTAATTATTCTTATACCGTATATGGGCTTCCCTGGTGGCTCAGAGGTTAAAGCGTCTGCCTCCAATGCAGGGAAACCCGGCTTCGATCCCTGGGTCGGGAAGATCCCCTGGAGAAGGAAATGGCAACCCACTCCAGTATTCTTGCCTGGAGAATCCCATGGACAGAGGAGCTTGGTAGTCTACAGTCCACGGGGTCACAAAGAGTCAGACATGACTGAGTGACTTCACTTTCACTTTCATACCATATATATATATATAATTATTATTATAGGTATCACACACACACATATATATACTATTATTATTATTATAGGTATCACAATAAAGGGGCTTCCCTGGTAGCTCAGCTGGTAAAGAATCCACCTGCAATGCAGAAGACCCCAGTTCAGTTCCTGAGTCAGGAAGATCCCCTGGAGAAGGGATAGGCTACCCACTCCAGTATTCCTGCCTGGAGAGTTCCAAGGACAGAGGAGCCTGGCAGGTTGCAGTCCATGGGGTCACAAAGACTCGAAAGCAGCTGAGTGACTAAGCACAGCACAGCACATCACACTAAAGAAAGAATTTAAAATGTTTCTATTTCTACCTCTTGCACTAATCTGGTTTGTTTCCAACAGCAAAGGCCATACATACACATCTTTGTATCAGCATCATTTAGAATGATGCCTGATATAACTGAAGGCTTTTAATAAATGCATGTCAAATTGAATGAACAAGGCGGAGACAAAAAGGTTAACCTACAATGTGAAAATCTAATTAACCAGAACACTATTTTAGGAGCATTTTAATTATTTAATATTTTATTGTAAATCTATCTTATCATAGATTTATTTATATCTTATTTATTTTTGGACTTAGTCTAGATCACTGGTTCCTGGACTTTTTTATTTCATGACCAATAAAATTTGCAAGGAACTTTTGATAACTAATATAGGTTTAACAACTTTTTTATTTCATAAAGTAGTGGTATAAAAATAAATATAAATAAATCATCTTTCTATTCTCCCCATTATTTCATAAAATAAGAATATTTTTAAAACCTAAATTGGGAAGTTTATTTCATAAAACAGGAAAATCTGAAAACCAAAAATTGGTTGGAGAGAGTTATAACTTCAGAATGAAAGTTCTTTGAATAAATTTGACATTATAAAGAATTTGTACAAACTTCCAACTGAGTCTAGAAAACTCATTGCATTTCACAGTACTTGATTTAATGCTCCTTTTCATCCATTTAAAAAGATGGCTTAGAAATTAAAATATTCCTAAGATTTTCTTTTCCCTCCATAACATTCATGGGGAAGAGGAAAAACTATTTGACTTTTTGTTAATTTTCACTGTACCCATGGACAAATATTAGAGCCTCATAACTAATAGACTTGCTAGCTTCCTATCAGAATTTTTGTACAGAAAGTCTTATTGTTTATGGGAGGCCCTGGCAAAATGCTTCCTGAATTCTTGTTTGCATCTACCAGATCTTACGGAGTTTCCCTCCTTTCATTTTGGAAACTTACCATTCTTTGAAAATCATTGTTTAGTCTTTAGAATGCTGCCCCTTTTTGTCAAAGTGTCAAACAATAAAAATTCAAGTGCTCTTTTATAAAAAATTTTACCCATATAATATATACATTTTCTGAGTTTCAAAAAATGTAGGTTAAGTGTCCAGTAACCGTCAATGAATATCATAGTATCTATCCTGTATCACAGTTATTGTAATGATGCTGTAAGTCATATTAAAGCACGTGGAGAAATGTTTGTGTTACAGTAATTCAAATATATATATTTAAATATATTTATTTATTTATATATAAAAGTGCTCTTTAAAATTATGCAACCCAGTTGGATATAAATTATTTACTGTAGGATAGCTCATAATGCCTAAGCATCTTATAGAAGAAATCTGATGCATGATAAAGGTCTGGAAATACCACCTCCTAAACTGAGTCAAATAGTTGATTTCTTGTTTCATGGAATATGTGATTAATGTATCACCTATCACCTTCCATTAATAAAACATAACATTCATTTTGCATTCAAATTCTATACCTATTTTAGATCACTTAGGAGCTTTATAATTGAGATATTTTATCAGTAACATCTTAATTTTTTCCAAAATATTTTACTGCTGGTTTGTTAGTATTTTACCATTTTTCTTTCCCTTTATCACTACAAGGGAACTTCCATTCTAAACAGATTCCTTGTGTAAAAATGTGAATTTAAAGAAGAGATAAATTAAGAAATACTGACTTTATAAGTGAATTACTCAGAGAATTTTTAGAATATTATTCAAATGAGATCTATTTTTACTTAGAAACAACTTCTCAGAAGTAAAAGGCATAATATAAAAAAGATGCCAAGGGAATTCCCTGTATGTTCAGTGGTTAGGACTCCGCACTGTCACTACCAAGATCCATGTTCTGTCTCTAGTAGGAGAACTAAGGTCCCACAAGCCATGCAGTGCAGACAAAAAAAAACAAAGACACCTATATTCTGTACAATCCTCTTTATCTACTCAATCACTAAAAATATCTTTAAATTCAGTAGCCAAGAGCATAAACAATGGTTACTTTTCAGATTAGATTTTTACATTAAATTATGTAAAGGAATGAACAGTTCACCTGTCCCTGTTGGGATGGTCATCCAGTACTATGGTGAAATCAGTTTGCAACTATCTTAAAACCTCATAGATTTTAACATGTATTTTAAAGTGTTGTTCTGGTAAGTATGAATTTGTAACTGGAAGGGAATATAATTACTTTATGAGAAAACAGAAAACATTTTTAATCCATTCCCAGTTTATGAGTTGAAGGAAAATTGAGGGGAAAATGTAGGCATTCTATTTAAATTCATTGCTACCACCTATCAACTTATTTTCTCACTTGGGAAAGGAATTAATAAATTATCTAGAAAATTGGGAAATTGTTTGTGGGTTGGAGGGAAACAGTTATGCCATCATACCACTGGCAAAGACGTTTACCATATGACTAACTGCCTTGGGGGTTCTGTCTGTTGACAGAAAAGCAGAAAAAACAAAGGACAAAGGAAAGTCTCTTTAAATAATCCTTCCCACTAAGCAAAATAAATAGATCACTTGTTTCAGCAACAGAAGCAAACAGTTAACAATTGAGAAAAGCCACCTGCAGGTGCTTATGAACACAAAGTGCCCCAGAGCCCAGAATTACTATTGTTTAAAGGGTTAGGAAACTTTTTCTATAAAGGGCCAGACAGTAAATATTTTTGGCTTTGCAGGCTATATGGGGTCTGTCACAACTACTCAACTTTTCCTGTAGCACAAAAGTGGCCACAGAGAATACATAAATGACTATGCAGAGCCATGTTTCAATAAAACTTTATTTATGGACCCTGAAATGGAATTTTATTTAATTTTCATGTATCAAGGTGTATCATTCTCCTTATTTTGTCCCAATCACTTAAAAATATAAAAACCATTCTTGGCTTGCAAGCCATGCAAAAAGAGGTATTGGGCAAGATCTGTCTATGGACAGTGGTATTGACCTCTTATCTAACATAACCCTGATTGATTTAAAAACATTTTGAGGGGGGTTGAGTACCTAGTATTTGGATTTCCCAAGTGGCTCAGTGGTTAACAGTCTGCCTGCCAAAGGAGTTTACTTGGTGACTCAGGTTCAATCCCGGGGTCAGGAAGATGCCTGGGAGAAGGGAATGGCAACCCACTCCAGTATTCTTGCCTGGGAAATCCCATGGACAAAGGAACCTGGCAGGTTACATTCCATGGGGTCGCAAAGAGCTGGACAAGACTTAGGGATGGAAAAGCAGCAGCAGCAACAGCAACAACCGAGTATATGTTCGGTACTATGCTAGGCCTAGGGGACTATAACGGCTAACAAGATAGGCATAATCCCTGTCCTCATGGGGCTTATGATATAATAACCACATAAAGATATAGTTAGAAACTGTAATTAGTGGTTATGAAAGAAAAGTACAGGGTGCTCTAAACTGTGACTTGCAATCTAGACGAGGAGGTCAGAGAAGACTTCACTTTCGACAAGGACTGGAAAATTAGTATGAACTGACATAGTGAAGTGCAGGGGGATGGGAGTCGAGGGAGAAGGGAAATATTTCAGGCAGAAGGCACAGCATATAGGGAGCCTTAATGGCATTGAAAAATCTGTCTGTCTGGAAAATACAAAATGAAAGGAATTAAGTTGGAGAAATAGAAGTTAAACAATGAGTTCATAAGGAGTTAAATTTGAGAAACAGGTAAAGGAAAAGCATTCAGGGCCTAGTAAGTCTTTCTTCAAAGTCCTAGAAAACCTTCAAAGCTTTAAGTCAAAGCCATAACATGGTCAAAGATCATTCATTACACTGTGGACAAAATTAATGAGGGAAAACAAGAGTCAAAGGTTTCTAGACCCTCGTCTCATGCCCTAGAGTCAGACATAAGTATTTTACCTAGTAAAGTAGTAATAGCCAGTATGTTCTTAATATTTTACATGTACATAGGTCCCCTACATACAAACCTTCAAGTTGCAAACTTTCAAAGATGCAAACATGTGTTTACATGTCCAATCATACGAGTTAGTTCACGTTTCTGGCATACATTGTCACATGTGAGCATCCTCTACAAGTGGTTCTGCTTTTGTGTATTTTACAGTACTGTAGAGAATACAGTACTACAGTATCTTTATTTCAAGCTAAATCTGTAAGAGGACAACTTTACTGAATTCCTTACTGTGGAACACAAGGAGATTATTAATGAAGATATGTTGAAATTGGAGGCCCAAAGAAAGGCTGAAGAGAGACAAGAAGAAGAAGAAGTAACTGGAGAACAGGAGATTCATGATGTGGAAAATGGCAAGGGGAACTTCTTTATTTGAGGAGCCTAATGTAGAACGGTACACCAAGGTTGCAGTAGCTGTTAATGAAGTCCAGTGCTACATGTCATCTATGATGAGAATAAAGAGCTACTACCCAGACATCACTTGATCATCTTCATAAAACTGTACAAAGAATTGAATCCAGCAAGTAACCAGAGCCTGTGCCGTCAATGTCATGTGTGAGTGAAACTGCAGCTTGCTCACTGTCTCCTATTGCTGACAGTCCTTCAGCTCTACCATCTCCGATCTCTCTCCCTCCTCCAGTCAGTAACTCTTCTTGCCTGTTCACTCAATGCCAGCCCCTGTGTGTCAGCTGTTGTACTGTACTATTGCACTTTTCAAGATACTGTACTGTAAGATTTTAAATGTTTTCCTTATTTTTTCTGCTTGTGTTTTATGTATTATTTGTGTGCAAAGTATTATAAACCTAAAAAAAAAAAAAAAAAAAAAAAAACTCTTCATGACCCAGATAATCATGATGGTGTGATCACTCATCTAGAGCCAGACATCATGGAATATAAAGTCAAGTGGGCCTTAGGAAGCATTACTATGAACAAAGCTAGTGGAGCTGATGGAATTCCACTTGACCTATTTCAAATCCTAAAAGATGATACAGTGAAAGTGCTGCACTCAATATGCCAACAAATTTGGAAAACTCAGCAGTGGCCACAGGACTGGAAAAGGTCAGTTTTCATTCCAATCCCTAAGAAAGGCAATGTCAAAGAATGTTCAAACTATCGCACAATTGCACTCATATCACACACTAGCAAAGTAATGCTCAAAATTCTCCAAGCCAGGCTTCAGCAATACATGAACCGTGAACTCCCTGATGTTCA